>OY750758.1:152500-162500 GCA_963556745.1 Catoptria pinella | reverse complement strand
CTGTGCTGGACAGGATACCGTTTTGTTCTTTCAGGCGCTTCCTCAAATCACTGTGAGACTCAGTGACGAGTAGCTTTATCTCCGCCAGTTCCGCTTTCACTGATGCCAGCGAGGTATCTTCCTCATCATCCTCATCATCCTGGGCATCCCTCTTGAGTCCGTCTATCTCGGCGAGGTGTTCAGTTCTTTGGTTTTTCAACCTTTGGTTTTCGTGGTCCAATTGTATCACTCGCTTTGATAGTTCGAACAGCGCGACCATTTGGGTGTCCGCGTAGCTCTCGAGATGGAGCTTTATGTCTCTCCTCATCCCGGCGTATTCATGGACTTTGTCCGGTATGGCTTGGGTGGCGGACATGCATTCCGTGAGGATATCCCCGGCAGGACGTCCCGTGACCTCGTACTTTGTTATGCCCTTTTCATAATTCCTCCACAAGTTCAGGGTTCTCTTTTTAACGTCACGCCCTTTGACGAAGTCGTGGGCGGCACTTAGGTTGCGGGAGGCTTCGGAGCTAGGTGGACTGGCCACCGGTGTACACCAGGTGTTTGTGAAGCGCTGGGTGAGATCATCAAATCTCCTGTTCTGTTTGCCTACCGGGGTGTGCATAGTGGCCATGATTGTGATATGGGGCTCACAACAATAGGGGGAGTAGCTATGTCAATAAAATTGTATAGTGTAAAATTGTGTATATATCTTATAACTAGTGTAAAAATGTAAAAATGTATATATATAAATTATATTTGTCACGATTATTATATAAAATTTTTTAGCGCCCAGCGCTGTCTATAAAATTTGTCAATAAAAAAAAAATTATATTAACTGAATTTTGCTATGTAGAGCCACCAAATGTGACTCTACGTCTCTACTGTTAAAGGGTTGGGAGGTGGTGGCAATATACCTCCTCTTTGTTAAAAATAATATAAAAAATTTAAAAACCTAAACTTATTTTCAATTGTTGCGGGCTCTATATACTCTATGTAGAGTCAGGGTAATCGCAGTCCGGTAGCGTGCCCTGTCCCGAAACGAAAGGCACAAGTCCGGTCGAAATTGGTCCAGTAGTTTCCGAGATACAGGCCCTCACCGGTTTAGGGGTTGGAGTTTATTATGGATTAGGGGGTGGGGGGTTGAGGGGTAGGGGGATTGGTAAATTGGGGGAGCGTTTCACCCCGACTACTACTACGTAGTAGTCGAAGGGCCGAAATTGAAGTCCTTTTGGCTCTATCTCCGGTAGTTCCGGAGATACAGCCAAAAACAGTTTTTCACTCCCTCAGGGTACCGAACCGGGACTTGGGTGGGGAAAAAAGGAGGGGTGTTTTTTGGTGGGAATGGGTAGGGTCAAAGGTAAGGATGGTTTTGTTCCTAGGCACTATATGCGCCAAGGATACGGTTTTTAAGGAATATGGATTTTAAGGGATGGTTTTCCGGAAAAGTGGGAGATGCCGTATCTCGGGAACCCCTTGATCGAAAATTTTGAATTTTTGAGGGCGCGGTCCCTGGAGCAGTATCTGCCGTCCGAGTCAGTAAAATTCCGGAAAACTTCCGGATCCGGAGATTTTTCCGGATAGTGTTCCTCCGGGTCCACAAACCCCCGGACAGCGATTACTTTTCGGATCCGCTCCGTTAAACTCAAAATATGAGCCTTTATAGTTCTTGCCGAAAAACAACTTTGTAATTACAGTCGGATTTTTCTGATAAAGTTTTTCCCCCAGCTCGCGCTCGGAAGCTTTTGGGTTTTTTGGAAAAATTTAAAAACTATAACAATGCTGAGGTTTTGGCCTATCAGTAGACACCGACTTTATATTTTTAGGTGTTATAGTTTTTTATTTATATAGAGTTAAAGCTATGTTGCACTGCCAGTTCAGGTGCATATAGCCCCAAATAAATACTTATTTTTGCCCCAGGGTCAAAAATTTTTTAGGTATTAGTAAGTACTAATCCTATTCTATCTATTTACATAAATTCAGTTCTAGAGGATAATTGGTTCAAAAGTTATTGTGTCCAGAGAAAACTTTCTCCAGTTAAAATTTCACCCCTCAATAACTCTTGAACCATTTATGCGAAAAAATATTTTTTCGCTGTCAGTGTCGTTTTGGGCAATAATCTAAATATTAAAACTATAAAAAACTAAAATTTTCCAAAAATGAGGAAGTGCGTTTTCACTCCGCGATCTTATACAAAGTTACGTCTGCGGTCAGATGTAACTTTGCAAAAAGTTTGGAGGGGTGGCGCTCGGAATTCCGGGGGAGTACACAAAAAAGCTTAATTCTATATTATAAAAGGCGATCAGGGCTTTCCCGTGGTATGTCAAAATTAATTTTTAATTTATATTTGCATATAAATTAAAACTTTACAAAATTAAAAATAAAAGATGAAAGCTACAAAATTGTATTTGTTTACGCTTTTTGCTAAATTCTAATCTAAAAATCTATTACCAGGGGATAGCCCGGGTCGTTCCTCTTCGGTGTTCGAAAATCCAGCCTTATATTTACAAAAATAAAAGATTTATTTGAATTTTTGTTTGCGGGCTGTGCGCCCCGCCGGTCCTATAATTCGAATAAATCCTAAAGTACTAAATATTAAATTCCAAAATTTTATACTAATGTTCTCATAATAACAATAAATATAATTTTAATTTTTACTAACCTTATTGATAGCTGGACTTTAGAACACAGTCCCTTAAACTTATAACTAGAGTAATTTTAGCTGTGGACCTTATTTCTTGACTCCCAGGTGGATTCCAGCAGTGCTGGAGATGTCTAAATGACCGCCTCGACGTCCTCTCGCCGACTGTGGTGGTTGTTGGTGAGCAGCTGGGCTCCTTCGGTGACCTCGTGGCCAGGTGGTTTTGGGAGTTTGTTAGAAAACTCCCTGGATCCTGACCCGAAAAATCTCAGGGTCACCCGGCTGCTTCCTGGCGACGAGAGATTGACTCCCACAGTTGCAGTTTCCAACTTTCCCACACAAAATGTGGAGAAAATTCACTTTCAACACTGCTTAACCTCCCAAAATTGAGGTTTTTTGCACTTTTTCACCCACTTTTTTCACTTTTCACACAAGTGTGACACACCGTCGTGACGGGCTCGTCGCGGCGCGTCGAATGGTGTAACTTTCGGGAAAATCGGTGCACTTTTTACTATTTTCAGTATTTATTGAGCGCGGAGCGACTTAGAAGCGTGGCGCTTGGGGCTAGGGGTGCGGCGCAACTCGGGTTAGGTTAGGTTAGGTTAGGTTAGGTTAGGTTAGGTTAGGTTAGGTTAGGTTAGGTTAGGTTAGGTTAGGTTTTTTTTTTTTTTTTTTATTAAACTTATTTTATTTACAAAAGAGAAAGTTACATTAATACTGACATTTTGTTTTACTTCCAAGTGGGCAACAAAGCCGAACATCGCTATTTGATACAATGGTTACGACTTTGTCACCCTCTGATACATCGAGATGGAGAGATATGATTATATACTAATTTATTCACGAAGATATTTTGATTTAAAGATTATTACAATTTATATATTAACAATGGGATAGAGTTACTGAAGTTAAAATTAAGGTTAATTACAGAAAAAGATACTGTTTAAACGATGATTTTGCAAGAGACTAAATCTATCTTATTAAACTAAGTGCCACCTCCCGTGCCATAATCGATGCGTTCTTGCACTTTAATAAGCATGGCTTTAACGCGAGGGCATTTGGTTGAAGTAGCGCGGTGTAGAGTGTTGTCTCTTCCTTTAAAGCGATCATTGTGCGTCTTGCAGTTAAGACACACGGACTTCTTGGCGTCTTCCTTGGCCGGACATTTCTCGAGGTCGTGCGCGCCTGCGCAGTGAGCACATGTCTCGGCTTGAGCAGAGCACCTGTTTCGCGTGTGTCCGAACTGCAGACACTTGAAGCACTGAAGGAAGGGACTAAACTCTTCGGCGTGTACACGTTGGTAGTCGATGTTTACCTTACCAAGATCAAGTATGGCACGAAAGACGGTTGGAGACACAATAAAAACGGCGTTGTACAGCTTTTCGTTGCGATTCTTCCGCTCAAACTTGAAGTTGAGGTCGCTCTCTTCTTTGATTGCTGCGTAGATGGAGGGATTCTGGTGCAAGATGAGATGGTTGAGTTCTTCTTTGGGAATTTCCTTGGAGATGCCCTTGAGCACCACCATAGGCTTCAGTTTTTTCGCTATTTCGGCGTTGATGTTGGGATCTTCATCCAGTCGCTTTAATGTGACGGAACGCTGCTCCTCCGAATCAAATTCGATTCGGAACTTGCGTTTCGAAAGCGACTGGACCTTAGATGGGGCGAACTTAAGTGTTTTAAAGTCGGCTGCCGAACGCAAGGTCTTGATGGTTTCTTCACGTGAGGCGTCTTCTTTGACATGTGATACAATAATGGCAGGTTTAGAAATCGGTGTTGTAGATGGAGTGGTCTTTTCTTTTGATTTAGATGCTATTGCAGCATAGGACAGAGGTCTTGTTTCAGCAGGTTTCTGGTTGAGAATGGGGTAGATTTTGAGTTCCTCTTTAATGGTGGAGCGGACAATGTCGGAGATGTTCTCTATAGTGAGGTTAGAAGACACGTTGGAGGGGTCTGCAGGTGTTGTTGCAACGGAGGTGGGTGTCTTCTCCTTGGAAGGTTTAGTTGAGCTGGCAATACAAGTGGTGATCGTCATCTGGCACAGTTGAGTAATACGAGCCTTCTGATCTCTCGTCAGGCCCTTCGGACTTGATTGGATAAGATTCATCACCTCTTCCACGTTGTTTTTGATTTTCACAAAAGGTCCATAGACCACGGGGTCTCCATCATCCTCGGAGTCCGTTACGGGGCAGTGAACCCCGCCAGGCATGAACTGGTTTATAAAGTCTTCGTCATATTCAGTCATCTTGTTAGTTGCTTGCGCAATGGTCACAGTTGATCGCAAGGGATGTTGTTAGCCGGTACTAGACACTGCGTTACCGTGTACTAGTCCGTTTCCAGGGCGCGCCGCGGGGAGGCCAACATCCAGCGCCCCGGTTAGGTTAGGTTAGGTTAGGTTAGGTTAGGTTAGGTTAGGTTAGGTTAGGTTAGGTTAGGTTAGGTTAGGTTAGGTTAGGTTAGGTTAGGTTAGGTTAGGTTAGGTTAGGTTAGGTTAGGTTAGGTTAGGTTAGGTTAGGTTAGGTTAGGTTAGGTTAGGTTAGGTTAGGTTAGGTTAGGTTAGGTTAGGTTAGGTTAGGTTAGGTTAGGTTAGGTTAGGTTAGGTTAGGTTAGGTTAGGTTAGGTTAGGTTAGGTTAGGTTAGGTTAGGTTAGGTTAGGTTAGGTTAGGTTAGGTTAGGTTAGGTTAGGTTAGGTTAGGTTAGGTTAGGTTAGGTTAGGTTAGGTTAGGTTAGGTTAGGTTAGGTTAGGTTAGGTTAGGTTAGGTTAGGTTAGGTTAGGTTAGGTTAGGTTAGGTTAGGTTAGGTTAGGTTAGGTTAGGTTAGGTTAGGTTAGGTTAGGTTAGGTTAGGTTAGGTTAGGTTAGGTTAGGTTAGGTTAGGTTAGGTTAGGTTAGGTTAGGTTAGGTTAGGTTAGGTTAGGTTAGGTTAGGTTAGGTTAGGTTAGGTTAGGTTAGGTTAGGTTAGGTTAGGTTAGGTTAGGTTAGGTTAGGTTAGGTTAGGTTAGGTTAGGTTAGGTTAGGTTAGGTTAGGTTAGGTTAGGTTAGGTTAGGTTAGGTTAGGTTAGGTTAGGTTAGGTTAGGTTAGGTTAGGTTAGGTTAGGTTAGGTTAGGTTAGGTTAGGTTAGGTTAGGTTAGGTTAGGTTAGGTTAGGTTAGGTTAGGTTAGGTTAGGTTAGGTTAGGTTAGGTTAGGTTAGGTTAGGTTAGGTTAGGTTAGGTTAGGTTAGGTTAGGTTAGGTTAGGTTAGGTTAGGTTAGGTTAGGTTAGGTTAGGTTAGGTTAGGTTAGGTTAGGTTAGGTTAGGTTAGGTTAGGTTAGGTTAGGTTAGGTTAGGTTAGGTTAGGTTAGGTTAGGTTAGGTTAGGTTAGGTTAGGTTAGGTTAGGTTAGGTTAGGTTAGGTTAGGTTAGGTTAGGTTAGGTTAGGTTAGGTTAGGTTAGGTTAGGTTAGGTTAGGTTAGGTTAGGTTAGGTTAGGTTAGGTTAGGTTAGGTTAGGTTAGGTTAGGTTAGGTTAGGTTAGGTTAGGTTAGGTTAGGTTAGGTTAGGTTAGGTTAGGTTAGGTTAGGTTAGGTTAGGTTAGGTTAGGTTAGGTTAGGTTAGGTTAGGTTAGGTTAGGTTAGGTTAGGTTAGGTTAGGTTAGGTTAGGTTAGGTTAGGTTAGGTTAGGTTAGGTTAGGTTAGGTTAGGTTAGGTTAGGTTAGGTTAGGTTAGGTTAGGTTAGGTTAGGTTAGGTTAGGTTAGGTTAGGTTAGGTTAGGTTAGGTTAGGTTAGGTTAGGTTAGGTTAGGTTAGGTTAGGTTAGGTTAGGTTAGGTTAGGTTAGGTTAGGTTAGGTTAGGTTAGGTTAGGTTAGGTTAGGTTAGGTTAGGTTAGGTTAGGTTAGGTTAGGTTAGGTTAGGTTAGGTTAGGTTAGGTTAGGTTAGGTTAGGTTAGGTTAGGTTAGGTTAGGTTAGGTTAGGTTAGGTTAGGTTAGGTTAGGTTAGGTTAGGTTAGGTTAGGTTAGGTTAGGTTAGGTTAGGTTAGGTTAGGTTAGGTTAGGTTAGGTTAGGTTAGGTTAGGTTAGGTTAGGTTAGGTTAGGTTAGGTTAGGTTAGGTTAGGTTAGGTTAGGTTAGGTTAGGTTAGGTTAGGTTAGGTTAGGTTAGGTTAGGTTAGGTTAGGTTAGGTTAGGTTAGGTTAGGTTAGGTTAGGTTAGGTTAGGTTAGGTTAGGTTAGGTTAGGTTAGGTTAGGTTAGGTTAGGTTAGGTTAGGTTAGGTTAGGTTAGGTTAGGTTAGGTTAGGTTAGGTTAGGTTAGGTTAGGTTAGGTTAGGTTAGGTTAGGTTAGGTTAGGTTAGGTTAGGTTAGGTTAGGTTAGGTTAGGTTAGGTTAGGTTAGGTTAGGTTAGGTTAGGTTAGGTTAGGTTAGGTTAGGTTAGGTTAGGTTAGGTTAGGTTAGGTTAGGTTAGGTTAGGTTAGGTTAGGTTAGGTTAGGTTAGGTTAGGTTAGGTTAGGTTAGGTTAGGTTAGGTTAGGTTAGGTTAGGTTAGGTTAGGTTAGGTTAGGTTAGGTTAGGTTAGGTTAGGTTAGGTTAGGTTAGGTTAGGTTAGGTTAGGTTAGGTTAGGTTAGGTTAGGTTAGGTTAGGTTAGGTTAGGTTAGGTTAGGTTAGGTTAGGTTAGGTTAGGTTAGGTTAGGTTAGGTTAGGTTAGGTTAGGTTAGGTTAGGTTAGGTTAGGTTAGGTTAGGTTAGGTTAGGTTAGGTTAGGTTAGGTTAGGTTAGGTTAGGTTAGGTTAGGTTAGGTTAGGTTAGGTTAGGTTAGGTTAGGTTAGGTTAGGTTAGGTTAGGTTAGGTTAGGTTAGGTTAGGTTAGGTTAGGTTAGGTTAGGTTAGGTTAGGTTAGGTTAGGTTAGGTTAGGTTAGGTTAGGTTAGGTTAGGTTAGGTTAGGTTAGGTTAGGTTAGGTTAGGTTAGGTTAGGTTAGGTTAGGTTAGGTTAGGTTAGGTTAGGTTAGGTTAGGTTAGGTTAGGTTAGGTTAGGTTAGGTTAGGTTAGGTTAGGTTAGGTTAGGTTAGGTTAGGTTAGGTTAGGTTAGGTTAGGTTAGGTTAGGTTAGGTTAGGTTAGGTTAGGTTAGGTTAGGTTAGGTTAGGTTAGGTTAGGTTAGGTTAGGTTAGGTTAGGTTAGGTTAGGTTAGGTTAGGTTAGGTTAGGTTAGGTTAGGTTAGGTTAGGTTAGGTTAGGTTAGGTTAGGTTAGGTTAGGTTAGGTTAGGTTAGGTTAGGTTAGGTTAGGTTAGGTTAGGTTAGGTTAGGTTAGGTTAGGTTAGGTTAGGTTAGGTTAGGTTAGGTTAGGTTAGGTTAGGTTAGGTTAGGTTAGGTTAGGTTAGGTTAGGTTAGGTTAGGTTAGGTTAGGTTAGGTTAGGTTAGGTTAGGTTAGGTTAGGTTAGGTTAGGTTAGGTTAGGTTAGGTTAGGTTAGGTTAGGTTAGGTTAGGTTAGGTTAGGTTAGGTTAGGTTAGGTTAGGTTAGGTTAGGTTAGGTTAGGTTAGGTTAGGTTAGGTTAGGTTAGGTTAGGTTAGGTTAGGTTAGGTTAGGTTAGGTTAGGTTAGGTTAGGTTAGGTTAGGTTAGGTTAGGTTAGGTTAGGTTAGGTTAGGTTAGGTTAGGTTAGGTTAGGTTAGGTTAGGTTAGGTTAGGTTAGGTTAGGTTAGGTTAGGTTAGGTTAGGTTAGGTTAGGTTAGGTTAGGTTAGGTTAGGTTAGGTTAGGTTAGGTTAGGTTAGGTTAGGTTAGGTTAGGTTAGGTTAGGTTAGGTTAGGTTAGGTTAGGTTAGGTTAGGTTAGGTTAGGTTAGGTTAGGTTAGGTTAGGTTAGGTTAGGTTAGGTTAGGTTAGGTTAGGTTAGGTTAGGTTAGGTTAGGTTAGGTTAGGTTAGGTTAGGTTAGGTTAGGTTAGGTTAGGTTAGGTTAGGTTAGGTTAGGTTAGGTTAGGTTAGGTTAGGTTAGGTTAGGTTAGGTTAGGTTAGGTTAGGTTAGGTTAGGTTAGGTTAGGTTAGGTTAGGTTAGGTTAGGTTAGGTTAGGTTAGGTTAGGTTAGGTTAGGTTAGGTTAGGTTAGGTTAGGTTAGGTTAGGTTAGGTTAGGTTAGGTTAGGTTAGGTTAGGTTAGGTTAGGTTAGGTTAGGTTAGGTTAGGTTAGGTTAGGTTAGGTTAGGTTAGGTTAGGTTAGGTTAGGTTAGGTTAGGTTAGGTTAGGTTAGGTTAGGTTAGGTTAGGTTAGGTTAGGTTAGGTTAGGTTAGGTTAGGTTAGGTTAGGTTAGGTTAGGTTAGGTTAGGTTAGGTTAGGTTAGGTTAGGTTAGGTTAGGTTAGGTTAGGTTAGGTTAGGTTAGGTTAGGTTAGGTTAGGTTAGGTTAGGTTAGGTTAGGTTAGGTTAGGTTAGGTTAGGTTAGGTTAGGTTAGGTTAGGTTAGGTTAGGTTAGGTTAGGTTAGGTTAGGTTAGGTTAGGTTAGGTTAGGTTAGGTTAGGTTAGGTTAGGTTAGGTTAGGTTAGGTTAGGTTAGGTTAGGTTAGGTTAGGTTAGGTTAGGTTAGGTTAGGTTAGGTTAGGTTAGGTTAGGTTAGGTTAGGTTAGGTTAGGTTAGGTTAGGTTAGGTTAGGTTAGGTTAGGTTAGGTTAGGTTAGGTTAGGTTAGGTTAGGTTAGGTTAGGTTAGGTTAGGTTAGGTTAGGTTAGGTTAGGTTAGGTTAGGTTAGGTTAGGTTAGGTTAGGTTAGGTTAGGTTAGGTTAGGTTAGGTTAGGTTAGGTTAGGTTAGGTTAGGTTAGGTTAGGTTAGGTTAGGTTAGGTTAGGTTAGGTTAGGTTAGGTTAGGTTAGGTTAGGTTAGGTTAGGTTAGGTTAGGTTAGGTTAGGTTAGGTTAGGTTAGGTTAGGTTAGGTTAGGTTAGGTTAGGTTAGGTTAGGTTAGGTTAGGTTAGGTTAGGTTAGGTTAGGTTAGGTTAGGTTAGGTTAGGTTAGGTTAGGTTAGGTTAGGTTAGGTTAGGTTAGGTTAGGTTAGGTTAGGTTAGGTTAGGTTAGGTTAGGTTAGGTTAGGTTAGGTTAGGTTAGGTTAGGTTAGGTTAGGTTAGGTTAGGTTAGGTTAGGTTAGGTTAGGTTAGGTTAGGTTAGGTTAGGTTAGGTTAGGTTAGGTTAGGTTAGGTTAGGTTAGGTTAGGTTAGGTTAGGTTAGGTTAGGTTAGGTTAGGTTAGGTTAGGTTAGGTTAGGTTAGGTTAGGTTAGGTTAGGTTAGGTTAGGTTAGGTTAGGTTAGGTTAGGTTAGGTTAGGTTAGGTTAGGTTAGGTTAGGTTAGGTTAGGTTAGGTTAGGTTAGGTTAGGTTAGGTTAGGTTAGGTTAGGTTAGGTTAGGTTAGGTTAGGTTAGGTTAGGTTAGGTTAGGTTAGGTTAGGTTAGGTT
>OY750758.1:87500-147500 GCA_963556745.1 Catoptria pinella | reverse complement strand
CGTTCCTCCGTAGATGTTTGCATTTTGCGTTCTTATTGCTGCTAGGAGTGAGTCGTCGTCGAGGTCGTCGCTTTGTACGACGTCTTTTAAGATGATTAACGGGTCTTTATTTTTAATTCGTGCGACTTGTAATTTCGCGTCTTTCTCTTCAATTCGGCTTATTACCTCTTCTAACTCGTCCTTGTCGCGGCAACCTATAATGACCTTCTGGTTTTTAGCTTTCCGTATTTTGTCTATTTTCCGCCCTTCTTTTGTCGCGTCCACCGCGCGCCTCACCCTTTCGAGGACCTCCCCGCTGGTTTCCACAGCGTTATCCGAGGTCACTACGACGGAGTGAAGCGCCGGTGCCGGATGGGGTTTGGGTGCTGCGGTAACGGCGGCGTATGAGCGTGTGCGGCCTGGGGTCACAAGCGGCGGCTGTTGGTCTGCCAGTTCAAGTTTTGTTTGGACCGTCTCTACCACATTCTTGATCGCCTGCTGTTCCTCCAAGATGTTCCCCACCCTGTCTTGCACATCAGTGATTTTATTCACCATCGTGAAGAGTCGCGGCACAACTTGCGATTCTTCATCGTCGCATTCCCCCAGCTGTCCCAAGGAGTCTACGGCGATGTCCACCCCCTTGCCGATTTTGTCTAGCGCTGCCTTATTAGTTTCGGCTGCAAGCACCATGAGATCTCGGAGATCTTTTTGGGCATCCATGATGTTGTTGTTTGCCGTTTCTAGAGTGCTATCCAATTTCTCCGCCTGCTTGAGGTGTTTATTGCTACTATAAGCGATGTCACCCAAGCTGGTTTCGATCTCGGATAGCTTCTCCATTATTCCCTTCATCTCTTGGCTGGGTGTTGGGGCCGTTTGCGTGGTGCTTGGGCGAGGAGCGGTCCGGAGTGCGGTTAATTCCTCTTCCATTTCCGCGAATCGCTTACTCAGCTCACAGAGAGAGACCAGTCCGGCATCAGATCTAAGCTCGAGGAATTGCTTGATGTCCTTTCTCATCTGCGAGTATTCCTTTATCTTCTCCGGAATTTGCTCCATATCTAGCATCATGTTTTCTAAGATGGTTTTGGTCAGCTGTTTACTAATGTGAGCGTAAGTAGAGCGGGGTTTCTGCATTGACGTCACAAGGTCGATGGACCTGCGCTTTGCGTGTGGCCGCTTAATAAACGCCAGGGCCTGGTCCCCAGCCCCGATCGGCAGCTCTTTGGAGCCAGATGGTGAGGTTCCCGGTAGTTTCCTGGGGCTCAGGGCTTTCCCCGGTTTGCCAATCGGTGTGTGGACGAAAGCCATCTCAGATTCCGGTATATATTAGTGTCAATGTAAATAGAGGAGCAGTGTCGTCAATTGTATAAGTGTAAATTTAAAATTAAGACAAATAAAAATAAAAATTAATATTTAAAATAAAATGTATATGTGTAAACAAAATTTAAAATGTTATCCCTATATTAAAACGCGACCTGCGCTGTCAAATTTTTAGAATTTAGGTAAATTACCTAAATTTATCAAAAGATTGATTTAACCTATGTAGAGTCACTAAAAGTGGCTCTACGTCTCTACGTGTCAACTATAGTGTGCGGGGTGACTTAGAACACCTATAAGTAAAAACCGCTAATTTTTTAAAATTTTTTCCAAAAAGTTATCGTAATTTTTCTTAAAAACAAAATGGCCGCCAAAATGGCGGTCGCGGTGTCAATTTAAGGGTCACCGACCGACTCCTCTCGCCGAGCCCTATCTCTCGACCCCTCACACGCCTCTCTACGTCCAATAGTTCCCGAGAACTCGCCGCCGGAAATTCCCGGAGAAACCGGATAAGAACCGGATAAAGGCGAATATCTCGGGAAGTATTGGCCGGAATACCCGGGTATGTGGTATTTCCTGGTTGGTCTCGTCGAGCCCCACCCCCCAGTGGGGTTTTTGGAATGTAATTTCCAAAGTCCACCTAGGGTGGAACGACCCCACTAGGATGATAGTGGGCTACCGGGGAAACCAACCAGTGAAATCCCTAACTCTCTAGTCCCAATAGTTTGGGAGATATGGCCCCTCAAAGTTTTTCAAAATGGCGTCCAAGATGGCGGACGCCAACTTTGGAGGGCTGTATCTCCGGCGCTATTGGGGCTAGGACCCTGGTGTTTGGGGCTGTTGGGGGTGCCCTGGCGAGATCTTGCTCGCAAGCGGGGAAAATCAGGGGGTTAAGTGAGGGTGGGAAATTTGGGGTTTTTGGGGTTGGGGGGGGTAGAAGGGAGAAAAGCACTCAGAAAGTTCCAAAGAACCAACCAGATCGGATGGGTAGGTTGGGAGCTACGAGGGATTTAAAAACGACTCCCCCGGGGGTAATGTCGGTACCCCTGATTTTCAAAAAATCGTAGCTCCCAAGCTACTCGTCGTAGAGGCGCGGGGTTTTCGGCGACGTGGTGGGGGGGTGCTGGGCTACCGGATGTACTGGCCAGAATCCGGATACAGACACAATATGGAATTCCGGAGTTCCACCCCACTAGGCCGAAAGGAGGACAAAATCAAGGCCCTTCCACGAAATCCCCGCCTCTCTAGGCCGAAGAACAAAGGAGTTATAGGAAGGAGAAAATTTATCCGGTTTCGGGCAAAATGGCCGCCGGACCGGATAAATCGCAATAAAAGGCCTATCCCACCGGTGTTTGGGCTTGCTACTGATGCCGGGGACACCTAAAACATATGGTGGGTCGTCCCAGCCCCTATCTTCAACCCCCAAAAAGAAAACACAGAAAATAACCTAAAAAATAAAATTACTCCTAAACTATATAACCTAAAAATCCAGAAAAGGTACCTAAAAATAGTGCGTTGTAGATACTATAATGAACAAACAAAAACTTAAATCCAACATTTAAAACCAAAGTACAAATTGAGGGGGAAGTTTTCACCCCTAACTTAAAAATTTAATAACTATTTAATTATAAGGCCAAATTCAAAAATTTAAAAAGGTTAAGAAAGGTTTCAATAAGTACTATTTTTCACAAATTTAGATTTAGCTGACGTCATACAAAAAATTTTTACAATAAAAATTTTAAATTTTTACAAATTTTAAAATACAATAACTCAGCTGTTATTCCTCCGATTGCGGAGCTCGAAGTGTCGGGTGATTCGCCCTGTTGCGCCGCGTCTGATGATGCTCTCCAAGCCACCCGGCCGCCCCGGGAAGACTGACCACGTGGTTGGAGGTTATGACGAAAAATGCCGATTTCTCCGGAGATATTGCCCGAAAAATTCGGCAAACGGCACCACTGGGTAGGGGGCGCTAAGGCGCACACGACGACAACTCCAAACTCCACGCGTCTCGCAAACTGCGGACGCAGTGGACGAAAAACAGCCGAAATTTTTGCACTTTTTCACCAATTTTGCACTTTTTCACTTGTAACTTTTTGCACTGTGATCCAATTTTTCTAAAACTTTCACCATCCGATGCGTCGCGTCAACGCGCAAATTTTGATATATAGCACTTGTCTGTGCGCTCTGGTTTTACCACTTTTTCAATTTTTTTAAAGTAGGAGCAACGTGGTTTCTGGGCGTTCTCGACGGCGGTCGGAGCCAGAATCGGTTAGGTTAGGTTAGGTTAGGTTAGGTTAGGTTAGGTTAGGTTAGGTTAGGTTTTTTTTTTTTTTTTTTTTTTTTTTTTTTTTTTTTTTTTTTTTTTTTTTTTTTTTTTTTTTTTTTTTTTTTTTTTTCTGCTACTCCCCGGGCTCTGGGTCCAGGACTTTGTATATCTAGTTTCTCATTCATACCATTTCTCGCTGTCGTGCCTCTCGCACTTTTATTCCGCATTCTTGGTCTTTCTTTCATCCTTCCACATTCACACTATAACGGGTGGGGGTGCCCGCCTATTTCTACTCTATCCTCTATCTTTTTATTTATTTATACCAGCTTTGTTACCAGGTTTTATAAGGAACATACTCAGTGTGTTTTATTTTTGTTACAATTATCTGTTTTTACATTTCTATTTTTACACATTTGGTTTTTATTTTTACTTTTAAGTTCTTAGATTTTACACATGTTTTATTCTTATTTCTACTTCTTATATCTTAACAATTTTATTTGGTTTCTTTACTTATTTTACCAAGTTTCTTATATTTAATACATGTAAACTTTTATCTAATCCTTATAATTCTAGACAGTTTTTACTTAGTTGGACATTCTTAAAATTTTTACTACATTTTAACCTTAATTCTAGAGACAGTTTTCATCTTACTCTACTACATACGGTGTTGACAATATAAAAGCTAGCTATACTTATTTACCCTATACCTTAAACATATTAATAACATTTTGCCATCTTTGCGCTTTATGTATATAATTTCTATTTTAACCTAAATAATTTGTGTTGTGCCTATCTATTTTTAGGTGCTTCTTATGCTAGGGCAGATTTGATATATTCTTAAATATATACCTCTATCCCTATTTCCTAACTGCAAATTTTTGAGACTTATTATTGTTCTGGCTTTTAATTTGGAATGTTTAACGTAGAACTTGTTTTGACGAGTGTTTAATTAGACTGTTCATAATATTTCCAAAATATATGTGTCTAAATTGTGTCTGTTTATCAGCTGTATGCCATGACTCTAAAGCTTGTCAGCTTTAGAGCCCGGCATGATGCTTGTGTGTATGTGTGTGTGCGTGTGTGTGTATGTGTGTTTCATGTGGAGTATGCAGTGGTGGTCCTCGCAAGATAGTCCCACTTTTGCCTGGTTGGGCAGGTGTTATCAAAGGCGTTGTGGTCTGCCTTGTTGGCCGTTGGTGCACAGTTGCAGCATTCCGGTGGTGACCCTGTGATCATCAGATCACATTTGGCCCGCAAATGTGGCCCCCCGCAATGGCTGCACCTGTCCGCCTCATGCGTACAAAACTTTCGGCCGTGCCCGAAACCAAGGCATTTTGAGCATTGGATGAGCGGAGACTGGTCCTCCACCCTGACCCTCTGTAGGTCGATGTGAAGGGCACCAGCCTCCGTCATCCTTTGCCAACTAAGTGGGTCCACTTGTAGGACCACATGTTTCGCGCTTACGTTTCTAGTGTTTCTTTTATACTTGATTTTTACTCTTATGTCTTCTTTTGTCCTGTTTTCGAAGATCCCTGGGTTCTGTCGGAGTGCTGCGTCAACAATCTCCTCGTCGTTCTCCAGCAGCACATCTTTCAGGATCACCAGGGGATCTTTGTTAGGTATAGGTTCCACCTTTAGTTTTTTGTCCTTTTGTCCAATCTTTTTTGTAATTTTGTCCAGGTCCACTTTGTTTTTGCAGCTGAGTATAACTTTTTGGTTCCTGGCCTTCCTAATTTTGTCCACTCTGATACCCTCGGCCCTGGCGTCAACTGCGGTCCTCACTCTCTGGAGCACCTCCTCCCCCGTCTCCATCAAGTCCGGATCCGAGGTGATGACAATTGACTCCAGGGTCGGTGGGTACTTTGGTGGCGAGGGGGCCTTCGCCGCAACGCTGGCGTAGGTGGCGGGAGCTGAGCCTTGGTTAAAGGCGCGCTCTACTCTCTCCACCATGTCCTGCATTTTGCGGTCCAGCACTCCCGTGTCCAGGTCCAGGGTTGGTAGTGTTTGTGTGGTGTGGTCTTTTAAGTGCGTGTGCGTTAACTCAACTTTGTGCCCTATCTCCTGGAGGTTGTTTCGGACCGCACCAGTGACAGCACTCAAGTCTGTTATTCCCGTGCCCATGATTTCACTCAAGTCCTTGTGGGCCTCGCAAACGTTCTTGTTTATCGTGTTTATGGTTTCATCCATTTTTTCCATTTTGGCTAGCTGTTTCACGCCGTTATATGTAACGTCGCCCAGACTGCTCTCGATTTCTTGTAACTTGTCGAGTAGGAGCTTTGCCTCCTGGCTAGATGTTGTTGCCAGGGGTACAGTGGGCTGGGCTGCGTTTTCCACGGCAGTGGCTGTGCTGAACAAAATGCTGTTCTGGTCTTTCAAACGCTTCCTCAGATCACTATGGGACTCCGTGACGAGTAGCTTTATCTCTTCCAGTTCAGCCTTTACTGCTGCTAGCGAGGTGCTCTCTGCCGCGTCGTCGCTTGCGATGTTGGGTGAAGCCACTGATGCAGCCTGTTTGGTCTCCTCCCTTTGCTCAAAACGTTTAGCCAGCTCAAAAAGAGCGAGCATTTGGGCATCTGAGAGGTCTTCGAGATGTTGCTTAATGTCCCTTCTCATTCCGGCGTATTCTCGAACCTTATCTGGTATGCCCTGTATGGCGATCATACTCTGTGTGAGGATCTCCTCAACTGTGCAATTTGCTAGTTCTTGCCTTACAGTGCCCCTCTCATACTGGCTCCACAGCTTTATGGTCCTCCGCTTTACTTCGCGCCCTTTGATAAAGGAACGACCCGCGTCCAGGTTGTGTAGGGGGGTCGTTTTGGAGCCCGTTGGACTGGCTCCTGGTGTGGTACTTGAGCGCTGGCTGGCGATTGGTCTGCCGACCGGGGTGTGCACCGTAGCCATGATGTGAAGCGAAAGTCACAACAACAGTGGGGAGTAGCTACGTCAGATATTGTAAAAGTAAAATGTAAATTGTGTATATGTCTTATGAATAAATGTAAAATTATGTATATATGTATATATTTAAATTATATTTGTCTTAATTATGTTTATTTGGGCGCCCAGCACCGTCTATGACAGGTCAAAGTTTAACAGAGAAAATTATTTTAATTGAATATATTTTACTATGTAGAGCCACCGAGTGTGACTCTATGTCTCTACTCTTCTAACACGTAAGAGAAGGTATTAATTTATACCTCTCAGTAAAAATCTAGTATTTTTAGGAATTTTTTCCTAAAAGTTATTATAAAATTTATTAAAAACCAAGATGGCCGCCAAGATGGCGGTCCCAACGTCAAAATAAGGGCGCCGTCCGACTCCTTACACCGAGCCCTTTCACCCGAACCCTCGCACGCCTCTCTACGGCCAATAGTTTCCGAGTATCCGCAGCCGGAAATTCCCGGAAAAACCGGATATGAACCGGATTAAGGCGGATATCTCGGAAAGTACTGGTCGGAATACCCGGGTGTGTGGTATTTTCTGGTTGGTCTCGTCGAGCCCCACACCCCAGTGGGGTTCTTGGAAAATAATTTCCAAGGTCACCCTAGGGTGGAACGACCCCACTAGGATGATAGTGGGACACCGGAGAAACCAATCAGAAAAATCCCTGTCTCTCTAGTCCCAATAGTTTGGGAGATACGGCCACCCAAAGTTTTCCAAAATGGCGTCCAAGATGGCGGACGCCAACTTTGAAGGGCTGTATCTCCGGCGCTATTGGGGCTAGGACCCTGGTGTTTGGGGTATTGGGAGTGCCCCGGCGAGTTCTACCTCGCAAGGGAGGAAAATCGGGGGGTTGGATGAAGGTGGGAAAAGTGGGGTTTTTGGGGTTGGGAAGGGTAGAGGGGTGCGAGTTCCGAAGAAAGTTCTCAAGCACCGATCCGATAGGACGAATAGTTTGGGAGATACAGCGGGTCGAAAATCGGATCCCCTAGGGGGAATGTTGGTACCCCCGAACTTCAAAAATTCGCTGCTCCCAAACTATACGTCGTAGAGGCGCGGGGTTTTCGGTGACGTGATGGGGGGTTGTTGGGCTACCGGATGTACGGGCCCAAATCCGGATACAGACAACCTTAGGAAATCCGGGATTTCACCCCACCAGGCCGAAAGAGGAGGTAAAAATAGCCCCTACTGTGAAAGCCCCAACTCTCTAGGACGCCAAACACCAAAGTTATACGACTCTAAAGTTTTTTCCGGTTTTGCCCAAAATGGCCGCCGAACCGGAAGAAACGCAAATAAAGGCCTAGCCCACCTGTGTTTGGGCTTACTGGTGATGCCAGGAGTATCTAAGACCTATGGCGACCTAGATAACACCCTACCTTCTACCCCTAAAAAATAAACTCAATAAATAACCTAAAAAATTTAATAACTCCTATTTTACTTGTCTTAAAAATATAAATGAAGCACCTAAAAATAGAGCTTACACAGAAGTACAACACACAAGTTAAAGCTTAAAAGTAACTTCAATAGCAGAGGCGCAAATCCAGGGGGAAGTTTCCACCCCTAACTTAAAAAATTTATAACTATTTAACTATTTGGCCGAATTGAAAAATTTAAAAAGTTTTAAAGAGATCTTAACGAGTACTATTTTTACAAATTTTAAAATAATCTAATGTCATATAAAAAACTTTTAAAATTAAAAATCTAAATTTTTACAATTTTTAAAATTGAATAACTCAGCTGTTTTCAGTCCGTTTGATGAGCTCGAGGTGTCGGGTGAAACGCCTCGTTGCGCCGCGTCCGATGATGCTCTCCAAACCACCCGGCCGCCCCGGGAAGACAGACCACGTGGTTGGAGGTTATGCGGAAAAATACCGATTTCTCCGGAAATATTGCCCGGAAAAATCGGCAAATGGCACCACTGGGTAGGGGGCGCTAAGGCGCACACTGCGACAACTCCAAACCCCACGCGTCTCGCAAACTGCGGACGCTATGGGCAAAAAACTGCCGAATTTTTTGCACTTTTTTACGAAATTAACACTTTTCCACTTATAACTTTGTGCACTGTGATCCAATCTTCTTGAAACTTTCACCATCCGATGCGTCGCGTTAACGCGCAAATTTTGATATATAGCACTTGTCTGTGCGCTCTGGATTTCCCACTTTTTTCAATTTTTTAAGTACGGAGCCACGTGTTTTCGTGGCGTTCACGACGGCGGTCGGAGCCAGAATGGGTTAGGTTAGGTTAGGTTAGGTTAGGTTAGGTTAGGTTAGGTTAGGTTAGGTTAGGTTAGGTTAGGTTAGGTTAGGTTAGGTTAGGTTAGGTTAGGTTAGGTTAGGTTAGGTTAGGTTAGGTTAGGTTAGGTTAGGTTAGGTTAGGTTAGGTTAGGTTAGGTTAGGTTAGGTTAGGTTAGGTTAGGTTAGGTTAGGTTAGGTTAGGTTAGGTTAGGTTAGGTTAGGTTAGGTTAGGTTAGGTTAGGTTAGGTTAGGTTAGGTTAGGTTAGGTTAGGTTAGGTTAGGTTAGGTTAGGTTAGGTTAGGTTAGGTTAGGTTAGGTTAGGTTAGGTTAGGTTAGGTTAGGTTAGGTTAGGTTAGGTTAGGTTAGGTTAGGTTAGGTTAGGTTAGGTTAGGTTAGGTTAGGTTAGGTTAGGTTAGGTTAGGTTAGGTTAGGTTAGGTTAGGTTAGGTTAGGTTAGGTTAGGTTAGGTTAGGTTAGGTTAGGTTAGGTTAGGTTAGGTTAGGTTAGGTTAGGTTAGGTTAGGTTAGGTTAGGTTAGGTTAGGTTAGGTTAGGTTAGGTTAGGTTAGGTTAGGTTAGGTTAGGTTAGGTTAGGTTAGGTTAGGTTAGGTTAGGTTAGGTTAGGTTAGGTTAGGTTAGGTTAGGTTAGGTTAGGTTAGGTTAGGTTAGGTTAGGTTAGGTTAGGTTAGGTTAGGTTAGGTTAGGTTAGGTTAGGTTAGGTTAGGTTAGGTTAGGTTAGGTTAGGTTAGGTTAGGTTAGGTTAGGTTAGGTTAGGTTAGGTTAGGTTAGGTTAGGTTAGGTTAGGTTAGGTTAGGTTAGGTTAGGTTAGGTTAGGTTAGGTTAGGTTAGGTTAGGTTAGGTTAGGTTAGGTTAGGTTAGGTTAGGTTAGGTTAGGTTAGGTTAGGTTAGGTTAGGTTAGGTTAGGTTAGGTTAGGTTAGGTTAGGTTAGGTTAGGTTAGGTTAGGTTAGGTTAGGTTAGGTTAGGTTAGGTTAGGTTAGGTTAGGTTAGGTTAGGTTAGGTTAGGTTAGGTTAGGTTAGGTTAGGTTAGGTTAGGTTAGGTTAGGTTAGGTTAGGTTAGGTTAGGTTAGGTTAGGTTAGGTTAGGTTAGGTTAGGTTAGGTTAGGTTAGGTTAGGTTAGGTTAGGTTAGGTTAGGTTAGGTTAGGTTTTTTTTTTTTTTTTGAAATTTGACTGAATTTTACTTTTCTTCAGTTTATACGCGGCGCTTTCGGTATACGCTTTGTATAAACTGCATAATGCAGAATTAATAGAGGTTACAGTTAGTGTTATATAGGTATGTATTTAATGTGTTATATTTTATATTTATAGTTATGATTATTTGTTAATTAGGTTTTGTTAAATTCTTTAAGATTGTTAATGATTATGCTGGTGAACTTTTGAAAAGCTTCCGCATATCTGTTTTTAGTTATGATTTCATTGAGGTTAAATGGATCAGAAATATTGTTTGTGGCGATTAGGTAGTCATTCCTATGAGAGCCATATCTTGGGCAGTATTTGAGAAGGTGTTCTAAGGTTTGGGGAGTTGAATTGTCGCAGGGACAATGATCATCAGGAGTTATGTTGAATCGGTTTAAGTATTGTTTGTGGTATCCGTGATTGGTGATAAGTTGTGTGATGGCGAAACGGGGTGGAATTATTTCAAGGAATGCGTGGAGTTCGGTAAGTGTTGGAAAGAGTGTTTTGGTGTGAGTGCAGGAGTTGTATAAGTCTGTAGCAGCAGTTTGGGATAAGAGTGAGTTTTGGTGTTTGAAGTAGGAGATTGGGGTGTGGGAATAGATCGGGACGGAGTGCATGTTAGCTGCAGCCTTAGCTGCTAGGTCTGCAGCGTCGTTACCAATAACGTCAGCATGTCCCTTAATCCAAATAAATTCAACAGTGAATCCATTGGCATTTAATTGGATTATATTTTTAAGGATGGATGATGCAAGAGGGTGTGTGGTGTTAGGGTTGCTCAGTTCCATGAGCGACGATTTGCTGTCAGAGATGATGGTGGCAGCTAGTGGTTTCTGTTGTGTTAACCAGGCAGTGGCTTGTTCGATTGCCAGGAGTTCGGCTTGGTAAACAGAGCAGAGTCTGTGTAGTTTTAGTTTTTTAGTGATGATATGTCCATCAAGTTTGGAGACAACAAAAGCAGCACCGACCTTATCGTCATGTCGGCTGCCGTCAGTGTAGATGTGTAGTGATTGAGGGTTAATTATTTGATTGAGTTCGTTAGTGTCAGAAGCTTCATTAAATGTGATACCCTTTCTAATGGAAGGATGCGGTAGGGAGTGGTGTGGAGTGGGTGTTTCGATAGGGATGTCAGAAGGAGTGAATTGTGAAGTGTGAGTGAGTTTGGTTTTCTCTATGTCAGCTATTGCTGCAATTTGACTAGGTAAAGGGGTAAGTTTGGCTATAGAGATTGCTGCTGCGGTGCTTACTGTTCTAAAGCCTTGGATTATTTTTATAGCAATGAGTCGTTGAAACGAGAGAAGTCGTTTTTTAACAATGTTATATTTGAGTGCGCTAGACCAAATGCCAGCGGCGTAGGAGATGATAGGTACTATTACTTGTAGGTATATTGTTTTTATGTTGTCGGGGTGTACACCCCAAGTCGGTCGGGTGAATATTATTAGTTTATTTAGCAGTTTCTTAGCTTTGTCAAGAGTGAAGTTTACGTGTTTTATGAATCTGAGTTTATTATCAATGATTAGTCCTAGGTATTTGATTTGATTGGTGAATTCTAGTTGTCTATTGTTCATGAGGATGTTGATGTTGTTAGCTTTAGGTGTAAAGCATATCATTTGGGTCTTGTCGGGTCCAAATTCAAGTTTGACTGAGTTTCCCCAGTCAGTGATCAGTAGTAAGCACTTATTTATGTTATTTTGTAGTGTGTTTAAGTTTTTGGAGTGGCATATAAGTAGGATGTCGTCAGCATATGCCTGAATGTGGCACCCGAAAGGCAGTGATTTAACCAGAAGTTCATCCAGCAGCAGGTTCCAAAGGACAGGTCCACACACTGAACCCTGAATGCAACCTCTGGTCAATATTTTGGTCGATTTATGGTTAGTAAATCTGATTTCGGCAGTTCTGTCCATGACATAGTTTAGTAGAAGTTGGTAAAGATTTTTGGGACATTTTATGTGGTTTAGTCGTTTAAAGATTGCAGGCCACCAAGCACGGTCAAAAGCTGATTTAATATCCAAAGATACTGCTACGACCTGTTCACCGTGCATCTTAGCACTACGTATGATGTTTAGTGCGTCATTAATGGCGTTTGTCGTGGAAGTCTGCGATTTGAATCCATATTGATTTTTCGGGCTAGATTTATTCGTATTCATGTGATGAGTGAGACGATTTGTAATTAGTCTTTCCAGGAGTTTACCTAAAACGTTTATTAGACCAATAGGTCGAAAAGATGATAAGTCGGTATAATTAGGTTTGCAAGGTTTAGGGATGATTTTAGCAAAGGCGTGCTTCCAAATTTTTGGAAAGTATCCCAGTTTTAAGCAGCGGTTCATTAGTGGAGTTATGATGTTTGGGAAGTTTTGGGCGAACTTAGTGCATATATCAGCAGTGAGATGATCGGTGCCAGGCGCTTTTTTGGGGTTCATATTTTTCAGGGTTTCAATGATTTCAGTGAAGGTGAATGGGGGTTCGTCTTGGCTGAGTTGGTTTGGATTATTCATAAGATTGCGGGTTTCTGTCTGGATAGGTGTAGTGTCGGGTGTATCGTCCGGGAAAAATTGAGTGAGAAGTGCTTCAGTGGTGTCAATGGGATTGGTGGTAAAAGTCCCGTTCGGTAGTTTTAAGGTACTGGGGGGTTGTGTGATGGGTTTAGTTTTAATAATTCGATTAGTGACGGACCATACATCTTCTTTGGTTTGTCTATTGCAGAATTCCTTAAATTGAGTAGTGGATTCTTTGCATATGGCAGCGGAATATTCGTTACGAAGTTGTTCTCTGATTTTTAATGTTTCATTAATGGGTAGTTTACGTTTAACAAGTTTACTTAGTTGATGGTGATTTTGTACAACTTTCTTTTTAATTTCGTCCAGTTCATTGGTCCACCATGGTGGTTTGGTTTGTCTAGGTTTTTTGTTAGGGAAGATTTGGCTGCAAGTATTTTGTATGATTTGAGTGAGTTTGAGGATGTATGAGTCCAGTTCTGGAAGAGTTAGTTCTGATATGTTAGTTTGTGGAAGTTGTGAGTTGATGGATGTAGCGAATGCTTCTGTGGATTCAGGGTTGTTGATGTTGGAGGTATTATATTTAAATGTAGAAAGTCCTATATTTCTATCAATTAGATGGGGTTTGGTATGGAGATTAAATTGGATAAGGTCGTGATCAGGTGAAACGCAAAATTTGGGGTCTATTATCCAGTCGGTGATGTAAGTTTGATTACTTTGAGTGGTAAGTGTGAGGTCTATGGTAGATTGTCTTGGTCTTCCATGAGTGACAGTATGAAAGGTTGGTATGCCAGGGATGTTGTGAATTTCTAGGTTGTTTAGGATTATCATGTCATAGATCTTGTTACCACGTTGGTTGTTAGATTTAGAGCCCCATAAAGTGTGCCATCCATTCAAATCGCCACAGATGATGTGTGTAGAGTTTGGATGTCTGGCAAGGAAGATTTCCAGTTTATTAAGAGTTGAAAGTTTGTCAGTTTTGGGTTCAATGTATATAGATATAAGGTAGGTATGTTTGGTATTACTTTTATTGTTTATACGGATGATACATAGATTTGGAGTGGAGTATTCAGTTATTCCGAGTGTTGAGCAACTGTTTTCTTTAATAGCAATTGCGGCTTTGACAGGTACAGTATTGGTGGTGTCAGGAAACTGATAGATTGTGTAACCAGGTATTTTATCAACTGTGTTAGTGTTACGTGTGTATGGTTCGGTGATGAATGAGATGTCGCAGTTATTGTCAGATAGGTGTTTCTTTAGTTCGTGTAGTGCATTTCTGCTTCGTGCAATATTTACTTGTGTGCAGAGAAGTGTACGTTTAGATGGTGAAGAGGGATTATTTAGTGCCATAATCGATACGTTCGGTCAATCGGATTTGATAATTGATCCTGATTGGGCATTTTTTCGAAGTGGCTGGATGGGAAGTGTTATGTGTTTTATCTTTATTATTTTTGTTGTGCACGAGACAGTTGACGCACTTAGTGGCGTTTTTATTTGATTTGTTTTTGCAGTCGTTGTAGACGTGGCCTTGTTCTGAGCAGTGGCTACAGAATTTAATGGTGTTTGGACATTTAGCTTTAGTATGTCCGAATTTGAGGCAGTTAAAGCATTGTAGGAGTGGAGAGTGTTCCGATATATGGACTTTGTTGTGATCCACATTTACACGTTGCAGGTTCATGGCAGCGTGCCAGACTTCAGGTGAGGCCTTGAAGACCATATTGTATAAATTTCTGTTCCTATTGTTTAGGGTTACGCAAGGAGTTAGATCGGCATTAGTGGTTTTAAGGGCTTCCTTTATAGGTTCGTTTTGGTTTACTATGATGTCGGGGAGGTCCTCAGGTGCGATATCCCTAGACACTCCTTTGAGCACAAACATAGGTTTAAGTTTTTTAGCGACTTCTGCGTCGACATCTTTATTAAGTTCGAGACGTTTGAGGGTTTCGCTGCATTGAGCGTTATTTTCAAATTCCACTTTGATCTTGTTTGTGGAGACAGTTTGAAATTTAGCAGGTGCATAAGAAACGTTGGTAAATGTGATGGCTTTATGCCATTTTGAGATAGCTTCCTGTCTAGTTTTAGCATTAGGAACGGTGATGATTAGAGCGGGGTTGCTAGTTTTGTTTGTGGTGTTATTGCTGATTGGGGCACTATTATTAATTATGTTTTTGTTTGTATAAGTTTGTGCAACCGCAGCGTAAGATTTGGGTTTGTTTGACGAAGTATTACTGGTAATAGGGGGGTTAACCTTGATGGCTTCCTTCATCGTTTCGGTGAACTTGGCCATCTCGGTTGACACGGTTTCACGAACAAGTTTTACAACCTCCTGTTGAAGGTCGGTCCTAGTCTCTGTAATAGAGCGGTCAAATTCCAGTGTCCTGGCCTCGTCGTCAATTTTAGCATTTTCCCTGTAGAAGGTTTCAATTGTCTTTGTCGTTTCAGAAGCCAGGTTTGTGAGAATATTGTAGATGTTAAGTTTGTTGGTACGGGTAACCGATTTACCTTCGTCGGTGGGGGCCTTAGTTCGTTCTTTAAGTGCCTCCCTTTCCACGTCCTTCTGTACTTTTGAGACGTTTTCAGGTTTCAGGTTGATTTCCCGTAGTATCCCAGTAGTGGCTGTCTCAATAGCTCTTTTGATTGCCATTAGTTTTGCATTGTTTATGCTTCTTAAGTGAGCCGGATTTCTCGGCTTTTCTTGGGGTAAGTTTTCAGAAGTGGGTGGTTCATGAGGAGTTGGAGTATTCTCAAGAGAGTCAAGTTGCAGGGGTGATGATTGCTGCGTAGCAGTGCAACTGTCTGTTGTAGTTGGTTGAGACGTACATGGAGAAGTGGATGTTGCCTTTTCAGGGTCAACTTCATTCATGTCTAGCTGCTTAGCAGCCTTTTTGGCTTTAGTTTGCCTAGTTCTGTAGGCAGCTGAAGTGGTGGGGAGTTGTTGATTGGTTTTAGTTTTTTGTGGAGTGCTCGTGGGAGTACGTGATAAAACCATATTGAATATAACTCATAAGCTTTAAATGTATTAATAGTGATTAATTTGTTTCAGGTGCAGTGCAGTTCAGCGAGTGAACAACCCGCAGACGCGTCGACAAGACGGTGGAGAACGGTGACAGGTAAGTACGGTAAGTTACAGTGTTAATTTACGTAAGTTAGGTTAAGGTTAGGTTTTGATTATATATATGTTCAACCAGATTTTGGGAACTGATGAAGTTTAATTAGAAATTGATGATGGAGCGGGTGAAGCCCGTTAAGTAAAGGAGAAATTGTGCTTCTATCGTACAAATTGTGAAAATTATTAACAAAAAATCTCAGAAAGTTAGGTTAGGTTATGTTACAAGTTAGGTTTGTTAATATTTTTAAGTCTATTGAAGTTATTCGCGTTTTCTAAACGGAAATAAGTAGGGTTCAGTAAGGGTAAATATAATCAGAAGGAATTATATTTCTAGATGTTATATAAAATTTTTAAATAATAAAATAAAATAATAAAAATCCAAAAGTTAAAATTAGTGTAGAATGACCAATAGATCCGCTACAGGCACGCTTAAACACTGAAAACAAGCGCCGCGCTGGGTACTAATTGGATTTATAAACAAAATTACAATTAGGCAATAGTTAAAGAAAATATTTAACAAAAAGTACTAAAGGTTAGGTTAGGTTAAATTAAAATATTAAATCGCAAGCCAAAAATCAGATTTAAAGGCTAGAGATGTGATTTATAGATGGAAAGGTGGATAATGACTAGCAAAATGTTTTACTTTAAACAGAATTAAAAAAAGGAGCAAAATTAAGAAAGTTACAACATTTACTAAAATTAAAAATATATATACAAAATCAAGGAAAATTTTGAAAATTGAAATTAAAATTACAGGAAAACTATAAGAGATATAGCAATTATTTGTATGTAAGAAAGACGTAGGATAGTACGGAGCATAAAATAAGGTATCAAACGTGAGAATCCGTTAGAATGGAGAAAAGATATTGATAGTTTATACGTGAAAATTAAGATATTTTAGTGAAAAAAATGAAAAATCTGTAATAATTAATTGAAATCTGAAGTAAGACAGAAGAAGAATGAATGAAAATATGCCTTAAGGGCTACTGAATTCAAATCTAAAAACAAAATCGGAATATGTGAAGTGGTTAATTAGTTACAAATTTTTTAAGTATTTTAGAGATCGAAAAAGTTTACCTTATGGTCAGATTTTAGAACCGGTTCAGTACAAAAGACATCAACGCGTGAATGCAGAAATGAACTTTTGTACTGAGACAGGTTTTTCAAGTATGGAGAGATAGAAAATAATTAATTGTGAGAAAACTATTAGAGATAGATCCACCGAGCAAAAAATGAGGGGTTGGGAAAAATACAAGGGATATTCGAGAATTTTTTCGCAAGCTTAGGAGAAGTTTAAGTGTTTCAAAATGAGCTTGGTTAGGTTAGGTTAGGTTAGGTTAGGTTAGGTTAGGTTAGGTTAGGTTAGGTTAGGTTAGGTTAGGTTAGGTTAGGTTAGGTTAGGTTAGGTTAGGTTAGGTTAGGTTAGGTTAGGTTAGGTTAGGTTAGGTTAGGTTAGGTTAGGTTAGGTTAGGTTAGGTTAGGTTAGGTTAGGTTAGGTTAGGTTAGGTTAGGTTAGGTTAGGTTAGGTTAGGTTAGGTTAGGTTAGGTTAGGTTAGGTTAGGTTAGGTTAGGTTAGGTTAGGTTAGGTTAGGTTAGGTTAGGTTAGGTTAGGTTAGGTTAGGTTAGGTTAGGTTAGGTTAGGTTAGGTTAGGTTAGGTTAGGTTAGGTTAGGTTAGGTTAGGTTAGGTTAGGTTAGGTTAGGTTAGGTTAGGTTAGGTTAGGTTAGGTTAGGTTAGGTTTTTTTTTTTTTTTTTTTTTTTTTTTTTTTTTTTTTTTCCACTACTCCCCGGACTCGGGGTCCAGGACTTTCTACATCTATTTCTCATTCACTCCAGTTCTCGCTTGTATTCCTCTCGCACTAGTATTCCACATTCTTGTTCTTTCTATCATTCATCATCTTTTGCTCTTTTAACGGGTGGGATGCCCGCCTAACTATGCTATATTTTTATCTTTATTTGTTCCAAACAAGGGTAAATAAGCCACACGATTTTTCTATTTTTGTTACAGATTGCTTCTGGTTGTTCTTAACATTATGTTACATAGCAATATTACTGTGTTATTCAATTACATTTATTTTGTTATCTTATTTAACTGTTACAATTTCTTATATTCTATTTTCTTTACTCAGTTAATGACATCACTCATCTTATTACTACTTTGTTTATCTAATTTATTTACAGTTTTACTTATCATAACATCAGGTTCTTATCATCTATTACACACTTAACTGTTTATCTATGTTTACATTTACTTGCTTATTTTAAGGTAGGTATATATATATACTAAAGATATATATTTCTATCCTATTTCTTTACTTAGTTATATTTACAGACTATTATTGTTTATCATATCATTACTCCACTGAAATTTTTGTTTATGTTAACCTAATTTTAATCTATTGTACTATTGTATTAGTTAGTTACTTATTTTTTCCCATCGTATATATTTGTTTGCTTAATTCACTTTATTGTTCTAAGTAGTTATTATATATTAATAATATATAAAACTATCTTATTTCTTGGCCTTTATTCCATAATATCTGTTTTATATTATATTTTATTTATTATATTCTAGCTTTATTGATTTTATTCTAAATTAAAAATTTTGTTTTTAGCTGCTTTATCTGGACTTAATTTTCTTTATTTATTAATTTTATCAAACTCGTATGTGTCACTCTATGTATTAAAAATCTTTAACTATTAGAAATATTATTATGTCTACAATATAAATTACAAATTTAGTTTGTAGCCCATGTGTTTGTGGAGTAAAGTGTGATTGGCTCGGTGTTATTGCCTCTTGTTCAGTCAGTGTAATATGATGTCGTGGCTCTGGCCAAATAATCCCACTTGTTCCTCACTGGGCACTCCTCGCTATAGGCGTTGTGATTAACAATTTTGTGCCCTGCGTGCACACAGTTGCAGCACTCCGGGTCCGATTTGGCGAGCCAATCTTCACAATTGGCCCGCAAATGCGGTCCACCGCAGTGGCTGCATCTGTCTGCAGTGTGGGTACAAAATTTCCTGCCATGCCCATACGCTAGGCAACGCGAGCACTGGATGAGAGGAGACTGGTCCTCCACCCTGACCCGCTGAAGGTCAACGTGCAGTACGCCAGCCTCCGTCATCCTGTGCCACAGAAGGGGAGAGACTTGTAAGATGATATGGGATGCGTTTGGGTTCCTTGTCCTTTTCTTATACTTAACTGTTATTTTTAGCTCTTCTTCTGTTCCTCCGCAGATGTCTGTGTTTTGCGTTCTTATTGCCGCTAGGAGTGATTCGTCGTCGAGGTCGTCACTTTGTACGACGTCTTTTAAGATAACTAGCGGGTTTTTGTTTTTAATTCGTGCGACTTGCAATTTCGCGTCCTTCTCTTCGATCCGGTTTATCACTTCTTCCAATTCGTGCTTGTCGCGGCAACCTATTATCACCTTCTGATTTTTGGCCTTTCGTATCTTATCTATCTTCCGTCCTTCTTTCGTTGCGTCCACCGCACGCCTCACTCTTTCGAGGACCTCCCCGCTGGTTTCCACAGCGTTGTCCGAGGTCACCACGACTGAGTGGAGCGCCGGTGCCGGACGAGGTTTGGCGGCCCTGGGTGCCGCGGCGACGGCCGCATACGTCGGTTTCCGACCCGGGGAGGCTGGTGCTGGCTGTTGTTCAGCTCGCTCCAAGAGAGAGTGCACCTCCTCGACCCTGCGTCCAACGTCTTTGAGGCTGTCCCCTACTGCACCCGTGGCGACACTTAGGTCCGTGATACCTGCCCCAGTAATCTCACTTAGGTCCTTGTGGGCCTCACAGATGTTCTTATTCACGGTACCTAGCGTCGCCTCCATGGCCTCCAACTTCGCAATTTGCTTGTTGTTGCCATAGACCACATCGCCCAGGCCGGTCTCTATGCCCTTGAGTTTGCCCATCAGCTTGGTGATATCTTGGTTGGTGCCTGTTGGCTGCGGTGCTGTGGGCTGTGGGCGGACTCAAGCGCAGCAACTGTGCTCGTCAGGACGGCGTCGTGGTTCTCGAGCCTCCTGCCGAACTCACTGAGCGAGTCTTTGTGGAGCGATTTCATTGTTTCCATCTCTGTCTTCAACGCCTCGAACATGTTTGTTACCTCATCGTATGCCCGGTTCACGGCCTCGCGCTCCCGGATCTCTTTTTTAATCTGTTCCATTTCGCCGAAGATTTGGTCCCTGCGGCTCTCCCATATTTGGTTCGCCTGCTCTAGATGGTTTACTCGCTTGGATATCTCGAAGAGTGCAATCATTTGCGAGTCCGCGTAGTTCTCCAGGTGAAGTTTTATGTCTCTCCTCATCCCGGCATACTCACTGACTTTGTCCGGTATCGCCTGTGTGGCGGACATGCACTCTTTGAGGATATCCTTTGAGGAGCGTTCCGTGACCTCATATTTTGTTACTCCTTTTTGATAATTTTTCCATAGAGTTAGCGTTCTCCTCTTTGCGTCCCGCCCTTGGATGAAACTGCTATCTGCGCTTACGTTGTGGGAGGGGGACGTTTTAGAGCCGGATGGAGTGGCTTCTGGTGGAGTGTTTGGACGCTGGCTAACTTTGGGTCTGCCGACTGGAGTGTGCATTGTAGCCATATTTAAGGGAGAGGCTCTCGACAACAAAGGGGAGTAGTGTCGTCAATAGTTGTAAATATGTAGAATTATGTATATGTCCTAAAGCTAAGTGTAAAAGTGTCTTATTCTAAGTGTAAAGAAGAAAAGGAAAAGGATGTAAACGTGTATATATAAATTATAATTGTCACAATTATTATATAAATTTGAGCGCCCAGCGCTGTCTACGACTAGTCAAGATTGTCAGTAATGAAAAGAAAATTAATAATAGTTAATTGAATTTCGCTATATAGAGCCACCAAGTGTGACTCTATGTCTCTACTTGTTAAAGGGTTGAGAGGAGGTGGCGATATACCCCCTCTTTAATATAAGAAAATTAAAACCTAAACTTATTTCGAACTGTTGCGGCTCTATTTACTCTATGTAGAGTCGGAGTAATCGCTGTCCGGTAGAGTGCTTTGCCCCAAACCGAAAGGCACAAGACCGGTCGAAATTGGTCCAGTAGTTTCCGAGATACAGGCCCTCACCGGTTTAGGGGTTGGAATTTGTTATGGATTAGGGGGTGGGGGGTTGAGGGGTAGGGGGATCGGTAAATTGGGGCAGTGTTTCACCCCGACTACTACTACGTAGTAGTCGAAGGGCCGAAATTGAAGTCTTTTTGGCTCTATCTCCGGTAGTTTCGGAGATACAGCCAAAAACAGTTTTTCACTCCCTCAGGGTACCGAACCCGGGACTTGGGTGGGGAAAAAGGAGGGGTGTTTTTTGGTGGGAATGGGTAGGGTCAAAGGTAGGGATGGTTTTGTTCCTAGGCACTATATGCGCCAAGGATACAGTTTTTACGGAATTTGGGTTTTAGGGGGTGGTTTTCCGGAAAAGTGGGAGATGCTGTATCTCGGGAACCCCTTGACAAATAATTTTGAAATTTTGGGAGCGCGATCCCTGGGGCAGTGTCCGCTGTTCGAGTTTGTAAAATTCCGGAAAACTTCCGGATCCGGAGATTTTTCCGGGTAGTGTGCCTCCGGGTCCACAAACCCCCGGACAGCAATTACTTTTTGGATCCGCTCCGTTAAACTCGAAATATGAGCCCTTATAGCTCTTACCGAAAACAACTTTGTAAATGCAGTCGGATTTTTATTAAAAAGTTTTTTCCTCAGCTCGCGCTCGGAAGCTTTTAGGTTTTTTGGAAAAATTTAAAAACTATAGCAATACTAAGGCTTTGGCCTTTTAATTGGTACCGACTTTATATTTTTAAGTGCTATAGTTTTTTATTTATATTGACCTAAAGTTATGTTGCACTGCCTTTTGAGGTGCATATAGCCCCAAATAAATACTTGTTTTGACCCTCTGGTCAAAAACTTCCTAAGTGTAAGTAATTACTAGTACTATTCTACCTTATTATAAAAAATTAGATCTAGAGGATAAATAGTTCAAGAGTTATTTTGTTTAGAGAAAACTTTCTCCGGTTAAAATTTTACCTCTCAATAACTCTTGAACCATTAGTGCGAAAAAATATTTTTTCGCTGTCAGCCTCGTTATGAACAGTACTCTAAATAATAAAACCATAAAAAATTAAAATTTTCCAAAAATGGGAAAGTGCGTTTTCACTCCGCGATCTTTTACAAAGTTACGTTTGCGGTCGAACGTAACTTTGCAAAAAGTTTGGAGGGGTGGCGCTCGGAATTCCGGGGGAGTACACAAAGAAACTTATTACTATTTTATAAGAGGCGATCAGGGCTTTCCCGTGGTATGTCAAAATTAATTTTTTATTTATATTTACATATAAATAAAAACGTTACAAATTTAAAAATAAAAACTGAAAGCTACAAAATTGCATTTGTTTACGCTTTTTACTAAAATCTAAACTGAAAATCTATTATCAGGGGATAGCCCGGGTCGTTCCTCTTCTGTGTTCGAAAATCCAGCTTTGAATTTACCAAAAATAAAAGATTTATTTGGCTTTTTGTTCGCGGGCTGTGCGCCCCGCCGGTCCTATAAGTCGAATAAATCCTAAAGTACTAAATATTAAATTCCGAAATTTTATACTAATAATCTCTTAATGATAATAAATATAATTTTGATTTTTACTAACCTTATTGATAGCTGGATTTTAGATCACAGTCCCTTAAACTTATAACTAGAGTAATTTTAGCTGTGGACCTTATTTCTTGACTCCCAGGTGGATTCCAGCGGTGCTGGAGGTGTCTAAATGACCGCCTCGACGTCCTCTCGCCGACTGTGGTGGTTGTTGGTGAGCAGCTGGTCTCCTTCGGTGACCTCGTGGCCAGGTGGTTTTGGGAGTTTGTTAGAAAACTCCCTGGATCCTGACCCGAAAAATCTCAGGGTCACCCGGCTGCTTCCTGGCGACGAGAGATTGACTCCCACAGTTGCGGTTTCCAACTTTCCCACACAAAATGTGGAGAAAAATCACTTTTTCCACTGCTTAACCTCCCAAAATTGGGGTTTTTTGCACTTTTCCACCCACTTTTTTCACTTTTCACACTAGTGTGACACACCGTCGTGACGGGCTCGTCGCGGCGCGTCGAATGGTGTAACTTTCGAGAAAATCGGTGCACTTTTTACTATTTTCAGTATTTATTGAGCGCGGAGCGACTTAGAAGCGTGGCGCTTGGGGCTAGGGGTGCGGCGCAACTCGGGTTAGGTTAGGTTAGGTTAGGTTAGGTTAGGTTAGGTTGACGTTTTTCGGTGGGCACTTTGTTAGCTAAAAATCTAATTTTTGGCAATAGGGTGTGGGAATTTTTTGTCTGCCTTACGGTGCAAAAATTTCGCATTTCGTTCGAGCCGTTTTCGAGAAATTAATTTTTTTCGAAAACGACTAAGTCGTCATTGTAGCCTGCGCAGTGGTTCGGAAATCGGATTTTCAATTTTTGAAAAGTCGGTGTCCGGGCGGCTTGCGGGGTTGATTTCGGCACCAAGTGGTTCGTTCTGAATAACTTTGGTGTCGGAAGGTGGTTTTGGGAGTTTTTCGGAACTTTGTCGGCCAGTGACCTGACTCTCAGGTTTTGAGAGGCCGGTAACTGGTCGATTGTGTCTGTTAGTTAGTGTTTAAGAGTTTTTCTTTAAATCAACGACTTTGGCTTTGTGTTTGGACTGTTCTCTTGCTTATTGTGACTTGGCGCGTTCTTTTGACACCGATTTTCCCTGTGATTGGCTTAGTAGAATTGGACGCGTGTGTATTTTTATCTCATACGAGTTGACACCTTTGTGTGTTCCCATGTCCCCCGGCTATGTACGGGGACATGGAAATCTTTTCTGGAGGAGAGTCAAGACCTGACTCTCCGACAGGAAGCAATTTTGATGGTGATGGGGTCCGAGGGACCACCCGAAAACGTCGAGGTGAGGGATCCCTGGTGGATCTGGTCTTGTCTGATGGTGATGTATCGTACACCAGTGCCGATGAGAATTATGCCGAATTCTCTAAGACCAGAATTACCGGCGGATCAGGTAGTGCCACGCCAAGTAGTGGCAAAGCCGTTAGGGGCAAAGGTTCAGGGGTAGGCGGTAGCGGCAGGTATACAGGCAACAAAAACCTGGAAGAGGAAAGATTGGAACAGGAAAAAAGTAAGGAGGTGAAGGCCAAAAAAGGGAAAGGTAAAGGCAAGGGCCCAGTTCCGGACGCACATCCTGAAACCTCAGGTTCTGTCTTTTTCAGAGACGTCTCGCCGTCTGACTCCATTCGTTCGGGCAAATCCGAAAAGACATCGGTTGCCCTGGAAAGGGAAGTAGAGCGGTACACGGAGAAGCTTCTCAGTGTCGTTGCGCAGTCGGGCAACATGAAGCGGGAGTTTAAACGCGATGTAACGGAGGCCAGCCAAAATATTAGGAAGGTGGTGAAAACACTGGTGCAAAGATCCGAAACGGAGGAGATACGGCGCCTTAAGGGCACCAATCAGGTCTTGGAGAGCAAGATTGCAAACCTGGAGAGGGAGGTAAAGGCATTGAGGCAGGAAAGGTCCGCCCCAAAGAATGTGGCGCGCCAGCGTGACAATTCCGCTGCGGAAATGCCACCACCCCAGGATGCGGATATGCCCCCGTGGGCTCTCATTATGCAGAGGGAACTAATGAACACCTTTGGCAATATGTTGAATGCCCGCATTGAAGGTATCCAACAGCAGCTCCCCCCGCAACCGATCTTGCGTCCAGCGTTGGCGAGCGATAAGAAGAAGACGGGCCCTTCTCCCGCCAGAACGAATGGTCAGTTAGCGCCGACACCCGGACCTTCATATGCTGCGATGGCCAGACAGGAAATCCCTTGGGTGGAGATTGGGAAAAATGGTCGTCCTGTGAAGCCCCAGACGACTGCTGGACAGCCCGTTCCAGCCACAAATGTTGCAGGTTCATCAAACCCCCCAAGAACGCAGCCCCCTGCTCCTAAGGGACCGAAGAAACCAAAACTTGCGGCGCCTAAATCAACGGCCGTAGTTTTGGCAATAACTCCTGAGCAGGCTGAAAAGGGCTCCACATATGCTCAAGCGATTGCCACGGCTAAACAGTCGATTAAACTGACGGACTTAGAAATCGAGGGCGTCAGAGTTAAGGTGTCGGCGACAGGAGCTCGTATCTTTGAAATTCCCGGCACCGGCAGCGGAAGCAAAGCGGACGCTTTCGCCGCTAAGCTGAGGGAGACCCTGGGGGACACGGCCAAAATTACAAGGCCAGTAAAGACGGCTGACATGAGAGTCACTGGTCTGGATGACTCTGTCAACGCTGAGGAGTTGAGATCGGCAATCGCGGATCAAGGGGGCTGCCCCCCCGAACAAGTTAAAGTAGGCCCCATACGCCAAGGCGCAGGTGGACTTTATGCGACTTTATATTAGATAGATAGATAGATAGATAGATAGATAGATAGATAGATAGATAGATAGATAGATAGATAGATAGATAGATAGATAGATAGATAGATAGATAGATAGATAGATAGATAGATAGATAGATAGATAGATAGATAGATAGATAGATAGATAGATAGATAGATAGATAGATAGATAGATAGATAGATAGATAGATAGATAGATAGATAGATAGATAGATAGATAGATAGATAGATAGATAGATAGATAGATAGATAGATAGATAGATAGATAGATAGATAGATAGATAGATAGATAGATAGATAGATAGATAGATAGATAGATAGATAGATAGATAGATAGATAGATAGATAGATAGATAGATAGATAGATAGATAGATAGATAGATAGATAGATAGATAGATAGATAGATAGATAGATAGATAGATAGATAGATAGATAGATAGATAGATAGATAGATAGATAGATAGATAGATAGATAGATAGATAGATAGATAGATAGATAGATAGATAGATAGATAGATAGATAGATAGATAGATAGATAGATAGATAGATAGATAGATAGATAGATAGATAGATAGATAGATAGATAGATAGATAGATAGATAGATAGATAGATAGATAGATAGATAGATAGATAGATAGATAGATAGATAGATAGATAGATAGATAGATAGATAGATAGATAGATAGATAGATAGATAGATAGATAGATAGATAGATAGATAGATAGATAGATAGATAGATAGATAGATAGATAGATAGATAGATAGATAGATAGATAGATAGATAGATAGATAGATAGATAGATAGATAGATAGATAGATAGATAGATAGATAGATAGATAGATAGATAGATAGATAGATAGATAGATAGATAGATAGATAGATAGATAGATAGATAGATAGATAGATAGATAGATAGATAGATAGATAGATAGATAGATAGATAGATAGATAGATAGATAGATAGATAGATAGATAGATAGATAGATAGATAGATAGATAGATAGATAGATAGATAGATAGATAGATAGATAGATAGATAGATAGATAGATAGATAGATAGATAGATAGATAGATAGATAGATAGATAGATAGATAGATAGATAGATAGATAGATAGATAGATAGATAGATAGATAGATAGATAGATAGATAGATAGATAGATAGATAGATAGATAGATAGATAGATAGATAGATAGATAGATAGATAGATAGATAGATAGATAGATAGATAGATAGATAGATAGATAGATAGATAGATAGATAGATAGATAGATAGATAGATAGATAGATAGATAGATAGATAGATAGATAGATAGATAGATAGATAGATAGATAGATAGATAGATAGATAGATAGATAGATAGATAGATAGATAGATAGATAGATAGATAGATAGATAGATAGATAGATAGATAGATAGATAGATAGATAGATAGATAGATAGATAGATAGATAGATAGATAGATAGATAGATAGATAGATAGATAGATAGATAGATAGATAGATAGATAGATAGATAGATAGATAGATAGATAGATAGATAGATAGATAGATAGATAGATAGATAGATAGATAGATAGATAGATAGATAGATAGATAGATAGATAGATAGATAGATAGATAGATAGATAGATAGATAGATAGATAGATAGATAGATAGATAGATAGATAGATAGATAGATAGATAGATAGATAGATAGATAGATAGATAGATAGATAGATAGATAGATAGATAGATAGATAGATAGATAGATAGATAGATAGATAGATAGATAGATAGATAGATAGATAGATAGATAGATAGATAGATAGATAGATAGATAGATAGATAGATAGATAGATAGATAGATAGATAGATAGATAGATAGATAGATAGATAGATAGATAGATAGATAGATAGATAGATAGATAGATAGATAGATAGATAGATAGATAGATAGATAGATAGATAGATAGATAGATAGATAGATAGATAGATAGATAGATAGATAGATAGATAGATAGATAGATAGATAGATAGATAGATAGATAGATAGATAGATAGATAGATAGATAGATAGATAGATAGATAGATAGATAGATAGATAGATAGATAGATAGATAGATAGATAGATAGATAGATAGATAGATAGATAGATAGATAGATAGATAGATAGATAGATAGATAGATAGATAGATAGATAGATAGATAGATAGATAGATAGATAGATAGATAGATAGATAGATAGATAGATAGATAGATAGATAGATAGATAGATAGATAGATAGATAGATAGATAGATAGATAGATAGATAGATAGATAGATAGATAGATAGATAGATAGATAGATAGATAGATAGATAGATAGATAGATAGATAGATAGATAGATAGATAGATAGATAGATAGATAGATAGATAGATAGATAGATAGATAGATAGATAGATAGATAGATAGATAGATAGATAGATAGATAGATAGATAGATAGATAGATAGATAGATAGATAGATAGATAGATAGATAGATAGATAGATAGATAGATAGATAGATAGATAGATAGATAGATAGATAGATAGATAGATAGATAGATAGATAGATAGATAGATAGATAGATAGATAGATAGATAGATAGATAGATAGATAGATAGATAGATAGATAGATAGATAGATAGATAGATAGATAGATAGATAGATAGATAGATAGATAGATAGATAGATAGATAGATAGATAGATAGATAGATAGATAGATAGATAGATAGATAGATAGATAGATAGATAGATAGATAGATAGATAGATAGATAGATAGATAGATAGATAGATAGATAGATAGATAGATAGATAGATAGATAGATAGATAGATAGATAGATAGATAGATAGATAGATAGATAGATAGATAGATAGATAGATAGATAGATAGATAGATAGATAGATAGATAGATAGATAGATAGATAGATAGATAGATAGATAGATAGATAGATAGATAGATAGATAGATAGATAGATAGATAGATAGATAGATAGATAGATAGATAGATAGATAGATAGATAGATAGATAGATAGATAGATAGATAGATAGATAGATAGATAGATAGATAGATAGATAGATAGATAGATAGATAGATAGATAGATAGATAGATAGATAGATAGATAGATAGATAGATAGATAGATAGATAGATAGATAGATAGATAGATAGATAGATAGATAGATAGATAGATAGATAGATAGATAGATAGATAGATAGATAGATAGATAGATAGATAGATAGATAGATAGATAGATAGATAGATAGATAGATAGATAGATAGATAGATAGATAGATAGATAGATAGATAGATAGATAGATAGATAGATAGATAGATAGATAGATAGATAGATAGATAGATAGATAGATAGATAGATAGATAGATAGATAGATAGATAGATAGATAGATAGATAGATAGATAGATAGATAGATAGATAGATAGATAGATAGATAGATAGATAGATAGATAGATAGATAGATAGATAGATAGATAGATAGATAGATAGATAGATAGATAGATAGATAGATAGATAGATAGATAGATAGATAGATAGATAGATAGATAGATAGATAGATAGATAGATAGATAGATAGATAGATAGATAGATAGATAGATAGATAGATAGATAGATAGATAGATAGATAGATAGATAGATAGATAGATAGATAGATAGATAGATAGATAGATAGATAGATAGATAGATTTTTGTGTTTATACATTAATATGTTTCGATAATACTTAATAAAATATTAATTCGATATAGTGGATTCATTCGCAGGTGTTATCAGAAGGTTTGCCGACTGCAAAGCGGATGCTTAAGTGGACTCTAAAGATCCTTGATTAGGGATGGTCTAATAAGCTCTTTAACCTAACAAACCTAACCTAACCTACCAAAACCTAACCTAACAAAACGTAACCTACAAAACCTAACCTTTGAATAGAAACAACTAAAAAGGAAGTTAAAGAAAGAATTGTATTAAAAAAGATCATCTCATGTGCTTTTGGCATACCTACCTGTCCGCCATTTATAAAAATAACAAGAAGAAAAAAGTAAAAAAATCTCGTAATTTATATTCTTACCCAGATATTTGAGTTTGAAGTTGAAAAACAAAACCAACAGATTTGATATGTCTATTAACAATAAATGTGCAAAAATTTGTGTTATATTAAGGTCACTTTTCAATTTGACGAATCTGAAAGAAATAAAACGGAGTAAACAAAGCTTAACCTAACAAAAGTTAACCTAACAAAAGTTAACCTAACAAAACTTAACCTAACAAAACTTAACCTAACAAAAGTTAACCTAACAAAAGTTAACCTAACAAAACTTAACGTAACAAAACTTAACGTAACAAAACTTAACCTAACTTGATTGATGATGATGATGATGATGATGATGATGATGATGATGATGATGATGATGATGATGATGATGATGATGATGATGATGATGATGATGATGATGATGATGATGATGATGATGATGATGATGATGATGATGATGATGATGATGATGATGATGATGATGATGATGATGATGATGATGATGATGATGATGATGATGATGATGATGATGATGATGATGATGATGATGATGATGATGATGATGATGATGATGATGATGATGATGATGATGATGATGATGATGATGATGATGATGATGATGATGATGATGATGATGATGATGATGATGATGATGATGATGATGATGATGATGATGATGATGATGATGATGATGATGATGATGATGATGATGATGATGATGATGATGATGATGATGATGATGATGATGATGATGATGATGATGATGATGATGATGATGATGATGATGATGATGATGATGATGATGATGATGATGATGATGATGATGATGATGATGATGATGATGATGATGATGATGATGATGATGATGATGATGATGATGATGATGATGATGATGATGATGATGATGATGATGATGATGATGATGATGATGATGATGATGATGATGATGATGATGATGATGATGATGATGATGATGATGATGATGATGATGATGATGATGATGATGATGATGATGATGATGATGATGATGATGATGATGATGATGATGATGATGATGATGATGATGATGATGATGATGATGATGATGATGATGATGATGATGATGATGATGATGATGATGATGATGATGATGATGATGATGATGATGATGATGATGATGATGATGATGATGATGATGATGATGATGATGATGATGATGATGATGATGATGATGATGATGATGATGATGATGATGATGATGATGATGATGATGATGATGATGATGATGATGATGATGATGATGATGATGATGATGATGATGATGATGATGATGATGATGATGATGATGATGATGATGATGATGATGATGATGATGATGATGATGATGATGATGATGATGATGATGATGATGATGATGATGATGATGATGATGATGATGATGATGATGATGATGATGATGATGATGATGATGATGATGATGATGATGATGATGATGATGATGATGATGATGATGATGATGATGATGATGATGATGATGATGATGATGATGATGATGATGATGATGATGATGATGATGATGATGATGATGATGATGATGATGATGATGATGATGATGATGATGATGATGATGATGATGATGATGATGATGATGATGATGATGATGATGATGATGATGATGATGATGATGATGATGATGATGATGATGATGATGATGATGATGATGATGATGATGATGATGATGATGATGATGATGATGATGATGATGATGATGATGATGATGATGATGATGATGATGATGATGATGATGATGATGATGATGATGATGATGATGATGATGATGATGATGATGATGATGATGATGATGATGATGATGATGATGATGATGATGATGATGATGATGATGATGATGATGATGATGATGATGATGATGATGATGATGATGATGATGATGATGATGATGATGATGATGATGATGATGATGATGATGATGATGATGATGATGATGATGATGATGATGATGATGATGATGATGATGATGATGATGATGATGATGATGATGATGATGATGATGATGATGATGATGATGATGATGATGATGATGATGATGATGATGATGATGATGATGATGATGATGATGATGATGATGATGATGATGATGATGATGATGATGATGATGATGATGATGATGATGATGATGATGATGATGATGATGATGATGATGATGATGATGATGATGATGATGATGATGATGATGATGATGATGATGATGATGATGATGATGATGATGATGATGATGATGATGATGATGATGATGATGATGATGATGATGATGATGATGATGATGATGATGATGATGATGATGATGATGATGATGATGATGATGATGATGATGATGATGATGATGATGATGATGATGATGATGATGATGATGATGATGATGATGATGATGATGATGATGATGATGATGATGATGATGATGATGATGATGATGATGATGATGATGATGATGATGATGATGATGATGATGATGATGATGATGATGATGATGATGATGATGATGATGATGATGATGATGGTTAGGTTAGGTTAGGTTAGGTTAGGTTAGGTTAGGTTAGGTTAGGTTAGGTTAGGTTAGGTTAGGTTAGGTTAGGTTAGGTTAGGTTAGGTTAGGTTAGGTTAGGTGAATGTTTACCTGGGCATGTTAAAGTTGGAGCAATTCGTCCAGGGATTGGTGGTGGTGGCACTGCGCTGGCTCGATGTCCGGTTGCAGCTGCAAAAAAGATTGGGCAAGATTGTCGCCTCCGAGTTGGTTGGAGCATCGCTCGAATTCAAGTCCTTGCACCGCGACCAATGCGGTGCTATAGATGTATGGGTGTTGGGCATACAAGATATTTATGCCCCTCAAGAATAGACCGCAGTGGACTTTGTTTCCGCTGCGGGAAAGAAGGACATAAAGCAGCTGCGTGTAAGAAAACCGAGCCGCATTGCGCCGTATGCGCGGAAGCGCGCAGCCCCTCGGGGCATGTCATGGGAGGCAGGAGATGCAGTCCTCCTGTCGTCAGGGGCAAAGAGCCCGCTCAAAATCAGACTGCTCAGCCTGTGGTGCGAGATCCGGCACTATCAGAATCGGAAAATGACATGGAAGAATGATAATATAGATGTCAGAGTTCGTGATGGTCCGCAGAAGGCGGAGAGGAGAATGGGGAGGAAGTGGGGTAGGTTGGGAAGGTCGGTATTACCCCTCTTCCTCCTTCGGAGACCTGCGGGTACGGGTGCGGGAGAGCCCGGAACCGCATTGCACAGGTCTCTGTCGATGTAAGGGATGTTCTGATGTGCCCCAGAACATCTCAACGAGTTTTGATCCGGTAACAGATGCTAACCGTCGGGTCCGCGGTAGTAGTAATATTTCAATTTCCCGTGGATTTACCCGACCACTGACACACCTTTAAATGATCCGGTGTCATTTAAGGGTCTGTCAGCGACAGGTCGTTGAGGGAGCACCGCTGTGGTTTTGGTGGGTATGCCCCCCTCCCGAGGTCCCATCGAGCCCACTAGGGGCTGGGTGGGATCACGGGCAGGCGGGGTGAGTCCCACATATCCTGTCGTTCTCCCGGACGGCAGTTGAATGCGCCTAACGCATTTCCACAGCGTCAAAAAAAAAAAAAAAAAAAAAAAAAAAAAAAAAAAAAAAAAAAAAAAAAAAAAAAAGGTTAGGTTAGGTTAGGTTAGGTTAGGTTAGGTTAGGTTAGGTTAGGTTTTTTTTTTTTTTTTTTTTTTTTATCTCTACTACCTCTAACATAAGGTTAGAGCCTGTTTTTACAGTTTTTTGTTTTTAGCTACTCTTTCATACTAGTTCTCGCATTTATGCCTCTCGCACTTTCATTCTTCATACTTCATTTCCATGCATCATCTTTTGTTCTATAACGGCCGGTAATACTGAAAGAAATAAAATTGAGAAAATTAGAAGTAAAAGACAGCTCGAGCGGTGACAACTGAATATATTTTGACATTTGAAAAAGAACCAAAAAGAGTAAAAAATACAGACAAAAAGAAACATTGTGTAAATCCTCCTTTGTCGGTAACACAGCGCCCCCCGTGTGGCAACACTGTTATCAGTACCGACAAAGGAGAATGGCACAGACAAATTTAGAAAAGAAATATAATAAGTAAATACCTACTTAAATGAAAATGATGTACCTACAATGAAAACTACCAATGAGTCGCAACGGGTAGCTTGACGACTTTTCTTGTCGGTCTCTTAAATGTGCCAGCCTTCGTCTTAATTTCAATAACTCGCACAGTCCCGTCCTTGCCTGGAATTGAAATTGAAATTGAAAAATTCTTTATTCAAATAAGCTCACATAACAAGCATTTTTAAAGCTGGATGAATAGATGTGACTTTCCCAATGGGCCACAAGCCACGTGGCAAATTTTCGTCAACAATTAGAACAACGTCATCTATCTGAAAGAAATAAAACGGAGTAAACAAAGCTTAACCTAACAAAAGTTAACCTAACAAAAGTTAACCTAACAAAAGTTAACCTAACAAAACTTAACCTAACAAAAGTTAACCTAACAAAAGTTAACCTAACAAAAGTTAACCTAACAAAACTTAACGTAACAAAACTTATGATGATGATGATGATGATGATGATGATGATGATGATGATGATGATGATGATGATGATGATGATGATGATGATGATGATGATGATGAAGGTGATGATGATGATGATGATGATGATGATGATGATGATGATGATGATGATGATGATGATGATGATGATGATGATGATGATGATGATGATGATGATGGTTAGGTTAGGTTAGGTTAGGTTAGGTTAGGTTAGGTTAGGTTAGGTTAGGTTAGGTTAGGTAAGGTTAGGTTAGGTTAGGTTAGGTTAGGTTAGGTTAGGTTAGGTTAGGTTAGGTTAGGTTAGGTTAGGTTAGGTTAGGTTAGGTTAGGTTAGGTTAGGTTAGGTTAGGTTAGGTTAGGTTAGGTTAGGTTAGGTTAGGTTAGGTTAGGTTAGGTTAGGTTAGGTTAGGTTAGGTTAGGTTAGGTTAGGTTAGGTTAGGTTAGGTTAGGTTAGGTTAGGTTAGGTTAGGTTAGGTTAGGTTAGGTTAGGTTAGGTTAGGTTAGGTTAGGTTAGGTTAGGTTAGGTTAGGTTAGGTTAGGTTAGGTTAGGTTAGGTTAGGTTAGGTTAGGTTAGGTTAGGTTAGGTTAGGTTAGGTTAGGTTAGGTTAGGTTAGGTTAGGTTAGGTTAGGTTAGGTTTTTTTTTTTTTTTTTTTTTTTTTTTTTTTTTTTCCACTTCTCCCCGGACTCTGGGTCCAGGACTTTTTATATCTGTTTCTCATTCATACAAGTTCTCGCGTTTATTCCTCTCGCACTGGCATTCAACATTCTTGTTCTTTCTAGCATTCATCATCTTTTGTTCTTTTAACGGGTGGGAGCCCGCCTAACTGTACTTTAATTTTTATTCTTTATTTATTCAACACAGGGTAAATAAGGTCACACGTTTTTCTAATTTCATTACAAAGTTTCTCCTCCTAGTTTTCTTTTCCTTATTTTAAATGGCAATTTTACATTATTATTTTTACATCTATTTGGTTATCTTATTTATCTAATACATTTACAAAATTTGATGAACTTGTTTTACAATATTTTACTTATGTTCTATTAAATGCTTATCATTAATATTTCACATCAAGTTTTATTTCTATTCTATTACATCTTTACTTAAATTACATAGCTCTTTGGCTATACATCTTTCCTTTAACCATCATTTATCTTAAGACTAACTTATTTATATACTTATTTGATTACAGTTTTGCTTATCTTTTTATCCAGTTCTTATATCCTATTACACTCTTACTTTACTTATCTATGTTTTACATTTAAATTCTTAATTTGTAGGTAGGTATATATATATGCTAACGATATATATTTCTATCCTATTTCTTGTCTTGTATTTCTATTAAGAGACTATTTTTATTGATCTTAGTATACTCCACTGAAGAATTTATTACTTTATGTTTTAACCTGATTTTAACCTATCGTAATTTTTACCTTTTGCTAACTTCCTATTGTTTCCATAATATATACTGTTTGTTATTTACTTTCTTATTTACTAAGTAGTTTTTATATATTTTAATAATATATAGTACTAACTTATTTCTTGACCTATATTTTTCTGAGACTACTTGTATATTATATTTTGTTTATTATATTCTGTTTTATCTTATTGTTACACTTTATTTGACTTTGGTATTTAACTATTTTATTTGAAATTTTGTTTTATTTATTTATTAGACTTATCGAAATGCATATATGTCAATATATGTGTTTCAATTTTGTTGACCGAAAATATTTGTAAATGGCCACAATTTAATTTGTAGCACTTGTGTTTGTGGAGTGGAGTGTGGTTGGCAGGATGTTATTGCCTATTATTCTGTGTAGTAGGATGTCGTTGTCCTAGCTAAATAGTCCCACTTCTGTCGCACCGGGCACTCCTCGCTGTACGCGTTATGGTTTGAGCTCTTGTGCCCCGCGTGCACACAGTTGCAGCACTCCGGGTCGGATTTGGCGAGCCAATCATCACAATTGGCCCGCAAATGCGGTCCCCCGCAGTGGCTGCATCTGTCTGCACTATGGGTACAGTACTTTCTGCCGTGCCCATACGCCAAGCAGCGTGAGCACTGGATCAAAGGAGACTGGTCCTCCACCCTGACCCGCTGAAGGTCAATGTGGAGTACACCAGCCTCCGTCATCCTGTGCCACAGAAGGGGAGAGACTTGTAGGATGATATGAGACGCATTCGGATTTCTTGTCCTCTTTTTGTATTTGATCGTTGTGGTTAGTTGTTCCTCTGCTCCTTCGTAAATGTTGGTGTTTTGGGTTTTTATAGCCGCCAGGAGTGAGCCGTCATCAAGGTCGTCACTTAGCACGACGTCTTTTAAAATTACCAGTGGGTCTTTGTTTTTTATTCGTGTGACCTGTAGCTGTGCGTCCTTCATTCCGATTTGTTTGATCACCTCATCCAATTCGTTCTTGTCGCGGCAACCTATGATCACTTTCTGATTCTTTGCTTTCCTAATTTTGTCGATTTTTCGGCCCTCTTTAGTTGCGTCCACGGCGCGCCTCACTCTCTCGAGGACCTCCCCGCTAGTTTCCACAGCGTTGTCCGAGGTTACCACGACAGAGTGGAGCGCCGGTGCCGGGCGGGGTTTGGCGGCCTTGGGTGCCGCGGCGACAGCCGCATATGTGAGTTTTTGGCCTGGCGTCACTGGTGCATGCTGGTGTTCTGCCCGCTCCAAAAGTGAGTGCACCGCCTCGACCCTGTTTCCCACGTCTCTGAGGCCGTCCCCGACAGCACCCGTGGCCACACTCAGGTCTGTGATGCCCGCCCCAGTTATCTCACTAAGGTCCTTGTGGGCCTCGCAGACGTTTTTGTTCACTGTATTTAACGTCGCCTCCATGGACTCTAACTTTGCGAATTGTCTATTGTTGTGGTAGACAACATCGCCCAGGCTGGTCTCAATGCCTTCCAATTTACCCATCAGCTTGATCGCGTCCTGGCTAGCTGTTAACGCCTGGGGTATTGTGGGCTGCTGGGCGGACTCAAGCGCGGCGACCGAATTCGTCAGAAGGCTGTGGTGGTTTTCGAGCCTTTTACTAAAATCGCCGAGCGAATCCCTGTGGAACGTTTTAATGTCGTCCATTTCCGCTTTCATTTCCTCCAGCAAGTGGGTCAGTGCCGCGTAATCTTTGATGGTACCGTGTGCCAGGTTGAGAGTGATGTTTTCCTCGAAGTCTCTCTTGACTTCGTCTATATCCGCGATGGTCTGGATCCTGTTTTCCTCCAACCTTTGGTTTTCCTGCTCTAGATACTTTACGCGCTTCGCCAGCTCGAAGAGCGCGACCAATTGGTTGTCGGCATAAGTTTCCAGATGGAGTTTAATATCTTTCCTCATACCGGCATATTCCTGGACTTTGTCCGGTATGGCTTGCGTAGTCGACATGCACTCCATCAGGATTTCCTCAACAGAACGCCCGGTGACGCTGAACCTTGTTGGGACCTTATCGTAGCTCCTCCACAGGTTAAGCGTCCTGCGCTTTACGTCACGCCCCTTAACGAAAGTGTGGCCTACGCTCAGGTTGCGGGAGGGGGACGTTTTTGAGCCGGATGGACTGGCTCCTGGTGTGGTGGAGGAGCGCTGGCTTTGGTTAGGTCTACTGACCGGTGTATGCACTGTAGCCATGGCGTTCGTTGGTCTGGTTAATTAAGGTGGAGGATTTTGGCTTTAGTGGGGAGAAGTATCGTCTAATTGTAAAAGTGTAAATAATTGTAAAAATTGTAAATATTGTAAAAAGTGTATATTTTGGTCAAAATTATTTTAGGCGCCCTGCGCGGTCTATATACAGTCAAAAGTTTTGGTTTGAATTTTTTGTTTTTAGGTAGATTACCTAAAATTTTGTAAAAAGTCGATTTTGTTTTGTAGAGTCACTAAATGTGGCTCTACGTCTCTATCCTTCAGGTATCCTATGTGAGGTGTCGTAAGACACCTAACAGTGAAAACCGCTGAATTTTTAAATTTTTTCCCTAATAGTTATTGACAATTTTAATAAAAACAAGATGGCCGCCAAAATGGCGGTCACTACGTCACAAGGAGGGTCGCCGTCTGACTCCTCTCGCCGAGCCCTATCTCCCGACCCCTCGCACGCCCCTCTACGTTCAATAGTTTCCGAGTAATCGCCGCCGGAAAATCCCGGAGAAACCGGATAAAATCCGGATAAAGGCAAATTACTCGGAAAGTACTGGCAGGAGTGCCCGGGTGTGTGGTATTTCCTGGTTGGTCCCGCCGAGCCCCACCCCCCAGTGGGGTTTTTGGAGTTTGATTTCCAAAGTCACCCTAGGGTGGAACGACCCCACTAGGATGATAGTGGGCCAACGGGGAAACCAACCAGTGAAATCCCTAACTCTCTAGTCCCAATAGTTTGGGAGATATGGCCCCTCAAAGTTTTCCAAAATGGCGTCCAAGATGGCGGACGCCAACTTTGGAGGGCTGTATCTCCGGCGCTATTGGGGCTAGGACCCTGGTGTTTGGGACTGTTGGGGGTGCCCCGGCGAGATCTATCTCGCAAGGGAGGAAAATAAGGGGGTTGGATGAGGGTTGGAAAAATGGGGTTTATGGGGTTGGGAAGGGTAGAGGGGTGCGAAACACACGGAAAATTCCCAAGCGCCGATCCAATCAGACCAATAGTTTGGGAGATACGGAGCTTCGAAAATCGGATCCCCTAGTGGGAATGTAAGTACCCCTGAAATTCAAAAATTCGCAGCTCCCAAACTACTGGTCGTAGAGGCGCGGGGTTTTCGGTGACGTGATGGGGGGATATCGGGCTACCGGTTACACTGGCCAGAATCCGGATACAGACAACATATGGTATTCCGGAATTCCACCCCACCAGGCCGCAAGAGGGACTAAAAATAGGCCCTACAGTGAAAGCCCCGCCTCTCTAGGACAAAACGCACACGAGATATAAAAAAGAGAAAAAATTTCCGGTTTCGGACAAAATGGCCGCCGGTCCGGATAAAACGTAAATAGGGGCCTAGCCCACCGGTGTTTGGGCTTGCTATTTATGCCAGGGACACCTAAGACATATGGTGGACCGTCTCACCCCCTGTCTTCAACCCCAAAGAAATAAACACAAAAACAAACTTAAAAATTTAAATATCTCCTAAACTATAAGTCTTAAAAATATAAAAGTGGTACCTAAAAATAAAGCGTCAAAAGGACTGTAATAAACAATTAAAGTCTTAAATCTAGCAACTATATCCTAAGTACAAATTGAGGGGGAAGTTTTCACCCCTAACTTAAAAATTTAATAACTACTTAATTATACGGCCAAATTCAAAAATTTAAAAAGGTTTAGAAAGATCTTATTAAGTACTATTTTTCAAAATTTTAAAAAGTATCTACTGTCATACAAAAATATTTAAAAATAAAAGTTTTAATTTTTTACAAATTTTAAAATGCAATAACTCAGCTGTTATTCTTCCGTTTGCAGAGCTCGAAGTGTCGGGTGAATCGCCTTGGTGCGCCGCGTCTGATGATGCTCTCCAAGCCACCCGGTCGCTCCGGGAAGACTGACCACGTGGTTGGAGGTTATGAAGAAATATTCAGATTTCTCCGGGGATATAGCCCGGAAAAATCGGCGAATGGCACCAGTGGGTAGAGGGCGCTAAGGCGCACACGACGACAACTCCAAACCCCACGCGTCTCGCAAACTGCGGACGCTATGGGCGAAAAACTGCCGAATTTTTTGCACTTTTTTGTGAAATTTGCACTAATTCACGAATAACTTTCACGGCACTTATGCGATTTTCACAAACTTTTCACAACCGTGTAGAGCTCGTCAGCGCGCAACTTTTGGTATATATCACTTGGTGGTGCGTGCTGGATTAACCACTTTTTTGAATTTTTTAAAGTAGGAGACACGTGTTTTCTGGGCGTTCTCGACGGCGGTCGGAGCCAGAATGGGTTAGGTTAGGTTAGGTTAGGTTAGGTTAGGTTAGGTTAGGTTAGGTTAGGTTAGGTTAGGTTAGGTTAGGTTAGGTTAGGTTAGGTTAGGTTAGGTTAGGTTAGGTTAGGTTAGGTTAGGTTAGGTTAGGTTAGGTTAGGTTAGGTTAGGTTAGGTTAGGTTAGGTTAGGTTAGGTTAGGTTAGGTTAGGTTAGGTTAGGTTAGGTTAGGTTAGGTTAGGTGGGGTGCGTGGTCGGATAACCTCCTCGTGTGCCCGACTACTGTTTGTCCCCGTTCATCCGTGGACTGGGAACGACAGTGGGAGGGCCGGTGCACCCTGGGCGTCATTGTAAAGGACTCTTATGAGCTTCTTTTACAGCTGGCGGCTAATAATCCGACACCGAGGGACCAGGGGACAGCGCAGGTGGCGCTTACCCTGAACCTCGTTCGAACGATTGCGGAGGTCTGAAAGGGACTACGTGTCTATGTTCTACATGGAGACGGAAACCTTTCAGATAGTACGCGCGAGACGGGAGCGAATGTCTCTTCGGAGATGATTGCTCGCAGACTGTGGGCCTTACGGGCTAGCGTATCGAAGACGGAAGCCTTTTCAGGTTGTACGTCTTGGGGTCTAGGGGAAAGCGCAGGTGGTGCATTCCCTAGCACCCCTTTTGAACGATTGCGGAGATCTAAGAGGGACTACGTGTCTATGTTTACATAGAGACGGAAACCTTTGAGATAGTACGCGCGAGACGGGAGCGAATGTCTCTTCGGAGGCGGCCGCTCAAATTCTGTGGGTCTCAGGAAGGTGCAGATGGCACGTAGTACTGAACCCACGGGGTGGCGGAAACCCGGGAGGTTTAGTGATCAGTGAGGATTGCTGTATCCACTCGGGTAGTACGTACACGAGTGACCGAGGGAAAGCGCAGGTGGCGCACTATTTTCCCTTGGAAACTCGAAACTCGAACGATTGCGGAAATCTAAGTGGGAGTATGCTTCTATGTTTAACATGGGGGCGGAAACTATTTAGATAGTACGCGCGAGACGGGAGCGAACGTCTCTTCGGAGATGATTGCTCGCAGACTGTGGGCCTTACAGGCTAGCGTGTCGAAGACGGAAGCCTTTTTAGGTTGTACGTCTTGGGGTCTAGGGAAAAGCGCAGGCGGTGCATACCCTAGAACCCTTTTGAACGATTGCGGAGGTCTAAGAGGGACTATGTTTCTATGTTTACATGGAGACGGAAACCTTTCAGATAGTACGCGCGAGACGGGAGCGAATGTCTCTTCGGAGGCGGCTGCTCAAACTCAGTGGGTTTCAGGAAGGTGCAGAGGGCATGTAGTACTGAACCCACTGAGGCAGTGGAAACCTGGGTGGTTCAGTGATCGGTGTGGATCGCTGTATCCACCCGGGTAGTACGCACCCGAGTGACCGAGGGAAAGCGCAGGTGGCGCACTATTTTCCCTTGGAAACTCAAAACTCGAACGATTGCGGAGATCTAAGTGGGAGTACGCTTCTATATCAAACATGGGGGCGGAAACCATTCAGATAGTACGCGCGAGAGGGGAGCGAATGTCTTTTCGGAGGCGGCCGCTCAAAATCAGTGGGTTTCAGGACGGTGCAGAGGGCATGTAGTTCTGAACCCACTGAGGCAGTGGAAACCTGGGTGGTTCAGTGATCGGTGAGGATCGCTGTATCCACCCGGGCAGTACGCACTCGAGTGACTGAGGGAAAGCGCAGGTGGCGCACTATTTTTCCCTTGGAAACTCACAACTCGAATGATTGCGGAGATCTAAGTGGGAGTACGCTTCTATGTTTAACATGGGGGCGGAAACCATTAAGACAGTACGCGCGAGGGGAGTGAAAGTCTCTCAGAGACGACTGCTCGCATATAGTGGGACTGGGATCGTGCAGACGGCACTAGTACCTAACCTACTGCGAGCGAATGTCTCTGCGAGATGGACGCTCTGAGACGTACATACGTCTCCAATCGAATGCGGAGGCCTGTAAGGGGTTACGCGTTCATGTTTACATGAATGCGGAGACCTTCAGGCAGTACGCTATTAGTGGGTCCTGAGCGCGGGTTGGGAGGCCCCGCTCTGAGGTTTATGGACTCCAAACTAGTTAGTGCGCATCTGTGCTGTGCGCTTCCTGGTGGCTGGGAGAAATCCCTTGGGATGGCAGAAGTAGTTTCTGCATCCCGTGGTGGGCTTGCGAAAGCGAGCAACTCACTGCCTTGGTCGCGGAAGTAATGCGAAAGCGATTCCCGTAGCCTTGGCACATAGTGGGCAGAGTGCACAGCGGGTGTTTTTTTAGTGGGTAGGCCCCCCCTTCCGGCCCCCCATTGAGCCCGCAGGGGCTGAGTGGGGGATCGGCTAGGCGGAAAGCGGTGTTGCCGGCGTTGAGTCGCTGGTGGCTTCCGTGGGAGAGTCCCACATAACTGCCGTCGCTCTCCCAGGCGACGGAGTATGCATAAGTACGCATTTTTTCATCCGTTAAAAAAAAAAAAAAAAAAAAAAAAAAAAAAAAAAAAAAAAAAAAAAAAAAAAAAAAAAAAAAAAAAAAAAAAAAAAAAAAAAAAGGTTAGGTTAGGTTAGGTTAGGTTAGGTTAGGTTAGGTTAGGTTAGGTTAGGTTAGGTTAGGTTAGGTTAGGTTAGGTTAGGTTAGGTTAGGTTAGGTTAGGTTTTTTTTTTTTTTTTTTTTTTTTTTTTTTTTTTTTTTTTTTTTTTTTTTTTTTTTTTTTCCACTACTCCCCGGACTCGGGGTCCAGGACTTTCTACATCTATTTCTCTTTCACTCCAGTTCTCGCTTGTATTCCTCTCGCACTAGTATTCCACATTCTTGTTCTTTCTATCATTCATCATCTTTTGCTCTTTTAACGGGTGGGATGCCCGCCTAACTATGCTATATTTTTATCTTTATTTGTTCCAAACAAGGGTAAATAAGCCACACGATTTTTCTATTTTTGTTACAGATTGCTTCTGGTTATTCTTAACATTATGTTACATAGCAATATTACTGTGTTATTCACTTACATTTATTTTGTTATCTTATTTAACTGTTACAATTTCTTATATTCTATTTTCTTTACTCAGTTAATGACATCACTCATCTTATTACTACTTTGTTTATCTAATTTATTTACAGTTTTACTTATCATAACATCGGGTTCTTATCATCTATTACACACTTAACTATTTATCTATGTTTACATTTACTTGCTTATTTTAAGGTAGGTATATATATATACTAAAGATATATATTTCTATCCTATTTCTTTACTTAGTTATATTTACAGACTATTATTGTTTATCATATCATTACTCCACTGAAATTTTTGTTTATGTTAACCTAATTTTAATCTATTGTACTATTGTATTAGTTAGTTACTTATTATTCCCATCGTATATATTTGTTTGCTTAGTTCACTTTATTGTTCTAAGTAGTTATTATATATTAATAATATATAAAACTATCTTATTTCTTGGCCTTTATTCCATAATATCTGTTTTATATTATATTTTATTTGTTATATTCTAGCTTTATTGATTTTGTTCTAAATTAAAATGTTTGTTTTTAGCTACTTAATTTGGACTTAATTTTCTTTATTTATTAATTTTATCAAAACTCGTATGTGTCATTTTATGTATTTAAAATTTTTAACTATTGGATATGTTATTATGTCTACAATATAAATTACAAATTTAGTTTGTAGCCCATGTGTTTGTGGAGTAAAGTGTGATTGGCTCGGTGTTATTGCCTCTTATTCAGTCAGTGTAATATGATGTCGTGGATCGGGCCAAATAATCCCACTTGTTCCTCACTGGGCACTCCTCGCTATAGGCGTTGTGGTTAACAATTTTGTGCCCTGCGTGCACACAGTTGCAGCACTCCGGGTCCGATTTGGCGAGCCAATCATCACAATTGGCCCGCAAATGCGGTCCACCGCAGTGGCTGCATCTGTCTGCAGCATGGGTACAGAATTTTCTGCCATGCCCATACGCTAGGCAACGCGAGCACTGGATGAGAGGAGACTGGTCCTCCACCCTGACCCGCTGAAGATCAACGTGCAGTACACCAGCCTCCGTCATCCTGTGCCACAGAAGGGGAGAGACTTGCAGGATGATATGGGATGCGTTTGGGTTCCTTGTCCTTTTCTTATATTTAACTGTTATTTTTAGCTCTTCTTCTGTTCCTAAGCAGATGTCTGTGTTTTGCATTCTTATTGCCGCTAAGAGTGAGTCGTCATCGAGGTCGTCACTTTGTATGACGTCTTTTAAGATAACTAGCGGGTTTTTGTTTTTAATACGTGCGACTTGTAATTTCGCGTCCTTCTCTTCTATCCGGTTTATTACTTCTTCTAATTCATGCTTGTCGCGGCAACCTATTATCACCTTCTGATTTTTGGCCTTTCGTATCTTATCTATCTTCCGTCCTTCTTTCGTTGCGTCCACCGCGCGCCTCACCCTTTCGAGGACCTCCCCGCTAGTTTCCACAGCGTTATCGGAGGTCACTACGACGGAGTGAAGCGCCGGTGCCGGACGGGGTTTGGAGGCCTTGGGTGCCGCGGCGACAGCCGCATAAGTGGGTTTTCGACCCGGGGACGCTGATGTTAGCTGGTGTTCTGCCTGTTCTAGGAGTGCCTGCACTGCCTCGACTCTGCGTCCTACATCCTTGAGACCGCTTCCGACTGCACCAGTGGCGGCACTCAGGTCGGTTATGCCAGCCCCAGTGATCTCACTGAGATCTTTATGGGCCTCGCAGATGTTCTTATTGACCGTGTTTAGCGTTGTGTCCATAGAGTCCAGCTTTGCAAGTTGTTTGTTGCTGCTGTAGACAATGTCGCCCAGGCTGCTCTCGACTTCTTGTAGCTTGACGAGTAAGGTCTTTGTCTCCTGGCTGGGTGTTGTTGCCAGGGGTGCAGTAGTCTGGGCTACGTTTTCCACGGCAGAGGCTGTGCTGGTCAGGATACCGTTTTGTTCTTTCAGGCGCTTCCTCAAATCACTGTGAGACTCAGTGACGAGTAGCTTTATCTCCGCCAGTTCCGCTTTCACTGATGCCAACGAGGTATCTTCCTCATCATCCTCATCATCCTGGGCATCCCTCTTGAGTTGGTCTATCTCGGCGAGGTGTTCGGTCCTTTGGTTTTTCAACCTTTGGTTTTCATGATCTAATTGTATCACTCGCTTTGATAGCTCAAAGAGCGCGATCATTTGGGTGTCAGCGTAGCCCTCAAGATGGAGCTTTATATCTTTTCTCATCCCGGCGTATTCGTGGACTTTGTCCGGAATGGCTTGGGTGGCGGACATACATTCCGTGAGGATATCCTCGGCAGGACGTCCCGTGACCTCGTACTTTGTTGTGCCCTTTTCATAGTTTCTCCACAAATTCAGAGTTCTCCTCTTTACGTCGCGCCCTTTGACGAAATTGTGGGCCGCACTTAGGTTGCGGGAGGAGGAGCTAGGTGGACTGGCAACCGGTGTACACCAGGTATTTGTGATACGCTGGGTGAGATCATCAAATCTCCTGTTATGTTTGCCTACTGGGGTGTGCATCGTAGCCATGATTGTAATATGGGGCTCACACAACAGGGGGAGTAGCTACGTCAAAATTGTATAGTGTAAAATTGTGTATATAACTTATAACTAGTGTAAATATGTAAAAATGTATATATAGAGATTATATTTGTCACAATTATTATATAATATTTTGAGCGCCCAGCGCTGTCTACGAAAATTGTCAGTAGAAATTTTTATTAACAAAATTTTTCTATGTAGAGCCACCAAGTGTGACTCTACGTCTGTACTGTTAAAGGGTTGAGAGGTGGTGGCAATATACCCCCTCTTTGTTAAAAAAATAATATAAGAAAATTAAAACCTAAACTTATTTTCAACTGTTGCGGGCTCTATATACTCTATGTAGAGTCAGGGTAATCACTGTCCGGTAGAGTGCTTCGTCCCCAACCGAAAGGCACAAGTCCGGTCGAAATTGGTCTAGTAGTTTCCGAGATACAGGCCCTCACCGGTTTAGGGGTTGGAATTTATTATGGATTAGGGGGTGGGGGGTTGAGGGGTAAGGGGATCGGTAAATTGGGGCAGTGTTTCACCCCGACTACTACTACGTAGTAGTCGAAGGGCCGAAATTGAAGTCTTTTTGGCTCTATCTCCGGTAGTTCCGGAGATACAGCCAAAAACAGTTTTTCACTCCCTCAGGGTACCGAACCCGGGACTTGGGTGGGGAAAAAGGAGGGGTGTTTTTTGGTGGGAATGGGTAGGGTCAAGGGTAGGGATGGTTTTGTTCCTAGGCACTATATGCGCCAAGGATACAGTTTTTACGGAATATGGATTTTAAGGGATGGTTTTCCGGAAAAGTGGGAGATGCCGTATCTCGGGAACCCCTTGATCGAAAATTTTGAATTTTTGAGGGCGCGGTCCCTGGAGCAGTATCTGCTGTCCGAGTTAGTGAAATTCCGGAAAACTTCCGGATCCGGAGATTTTTCCGGATGGCGTTCCTCCGGGTCCACAAACCCCCGGACAGTGATTATTTTTCGGATCCGCTCCGTTAAACTCAAAATATGAGCCCTTATAGTTCTTGCCAAAAAACAACTTTGTAATTGCAGTCGGATTTTTCTGATAAAGTTTTTTCCCCAGCTCGCGCTCGGAAGCTTTTGGGTTTTTTGGAAAAAATTAAAAACTATAATAATGCTGAGGTTTTGGCCTTTCAGTAGACACCGACTTTATATTTTTAGGTGTTATAGTTTTTTATTTATATAGATTTAAAGCTATGTTGCACCGCCAATTCAGGTGCATATAGCCCCAAATAAATACTTATTTTTGCCCCAGGGTCAAAAATTTCCTAGGTATAAGTAAGTGCTAATCCTATTCTATCTATTTATAAAGTTTCAGATCTTGAGGATAATTGGTTCAAGAGTTATTGTGTTCAGAGAAAACTTTCTCCAGTTGAAATTTCACCCCTCAATAACTCTTGAACCATTTGTGCGAAAAAATATATTTTCGCCGTCAGCCTCGTTTTGGGCAATAATCTAAATATTAAAACTATAAAAAATTTATATTTTCCAAAAATGAGGAAGTGCGTTTTCGCTCCGCGATCTTTTACAAAGTTACGTTTGCGGTCGGATGTAACTTTGTAAAAAGTTTGGAGGGGTGGCGCTCGGAATTCCGGGGGAGTACACAAAAAATCTTATATCTATTTTATAAAAGGCGATCAGGGCTTTCCCGTGGTATGTTACAATTAATTTTTAATTTATATTTACATATAAATTAAAACGTTACAAATTTAAAAATAAAAACTGAAAGCTACAAAATTGCATTTGTTTGCGCTTTTTACTAAATTCTAAACTGAAAATCTATTACCAGGGGATAGCCCGGGTCGTTCCTCTTCTGTGTTCGAAAATCCAGCCTTATATTTACAAAAATAAAAGATTTATTTGAATTTATGTTTGCGGGCTGTGCGCCCCGCCGGTCCTATAATTCGAATAAATCCTAAAGTACTAAATATTAAATTCCGAAATTTTATACTAATAATCTCATAATAATAATAAATATAATTTTGATTTTTACTAATCTTATTAATAGCTGGATTTTAGAATACAGTCCCTTAAACCTATGACTAGAATAACTTTAGCTGTGGACCTTATATCTTCACTCCCAGGTGGATTCCAGCAGTGCTGGAGGTGTCAAGATGACCGTCTCGACGTCCTCTCGTCGACTGTGGTGGTTTCTGGTGAGTAGCTGGGCTCCTTCAGTGACCTCGTGGCCAGGTGGTTTTGGGAGTTTGTTAGAAAACTCCCTGGATCCTGACCCGAAAAATCTCAGGGTCACCCGGCTGCTTCCTGGCGGCGAGAGATTGACTCCCACAGTTGCAGTTTCTAACTTTCCCACACAAAATGTGGAGAAAAAACACTTTTTCCACTGCTTAACCTCCCAAAATTAGGGTTTTTTGCACTTTTTCACCCACTTTTTTCACTTTTCACACAAGTGTGACACACCGTCGTGACGGGCTCGTCGCGGCGCGTCGAATGGTGTAACTTTCGAGAAAATCGGTGCACTTTTTACTATTTTCAGTATTTATTGAGCGCGGAGCGACTTAGAAGCGTGGCGCTTGGGGCTAGGGGTGCGGCGCAACTGGGGGTTAGGTTAGGTTAGGTTAGGTTAGGTTAGGTTAGGTTAGGTTAGGTTAGGTTAGGTTAGGTTAGGTTAGGTTAGGTTAGGTTAGGTTAGGTTAGGTTAGGTTAGGTTAGGTTAGGTTAGGTTAGGTTAGGTTAGGTTAGGTTAGGTTAGGTTAGGTTAGGTTAGGTTAGGTTAGGTTAGGTTAGGTTAGGTTAGGTTTCCCCCCCAGTGGTGGACAGACGGGGGAGGCAGCGGGTGACGGATCGAGATGCCGTAACCTGCATTGCACAGTCTCTTCCGTCTGGGGGGGCGTTACAATGTGACGTAACGTTCCCCGCGTGGTGTGGTCCCCGGTTTTACTGGGGCCGGCCGGGGTGGGGTGGTTGCTTCTCAAGAAGGAACCCATCCCATCGCAAACCGGCAGTGAAGTCACAACGGGGGGTTTTACCGGATATGCCTCCGTGTGCATCTGACGGGCTTTGACTTGTCGGATGTGTGCGGAGGTGAGCTTCGGACTCGCCTGGATGCAATCTCAGCACGCCAGGAAGTCGATAAACCCGAGTTCCCCTCGATAAAAAAAAAAAAAAAAAAAAAAGGTTAGGTTAGGTTAGGTTAGGTTAGGTTAGGTTAGGTTAGGTTAGGTTAGGTTAGGTTAGGTTAGGTTAGGTTAGGTTAGGTTAGGTTAGGTTAGGTTAGGTTAGGTTAGGTTAGGTTAGGTTAGGTTAGGTTAGGTTAGGTTAGGTTAGGTTAGGTTAGGTTAGGTTAGGTTAGGTTAGGTTAGGTTAGGTTAGGTTAGGTTAGGTTAGGTTAGGTTAGGTTAGGTTAGGTTAGGTTAGGTTAGGTTAGGTTAGGTTAGGTTAGGTTAGGTTAGGTTAGGTTAGGTTAGGTTAGGTTAGGTTAGGTTAGGTTAGGTTAGGTTAGGTTTTTTTTTTTTTTTTTAAAAACTATATTTTCCGAATTTGTGGTATTGGTTTAAGAGATGTTTGAGATTGAAATATAGTATGTTCGGCAATTCAAGTAGATCAGTACAGGGCGTAGTACCGAAATTTAATCAAATTTTTCACCCATCGGAACCGAAAATCCATTTCCGTGCATTTCGGTTGGCCCTCAGGGTGAAGAGAGTAGAAGAAGGGTAGAGGACGGATTTTTGAAAGAAAGGAAAGATAGAGTATAGAAAAGACAGGAAAGGAAGGAAGTGATAGATGTGAGTAATTTGTGGGATGCCAAGTGGCGATTGTGTTCCATTTATTCGATACATGTTGAGTATGAAATATGTAAAACGAAGTAGTGGTGTTATTAAATCGAATCAATGAGAGAATTTGATTGAATTGGAACTGATTAGAATTAAATTGTTAACTAGGAATTGTTGCGTTAATCTATTGTTGCGTGGTTGTACCATAGTTAATTTTATTTAAGATTCGGTTTCTCATACTGAGGACTCTGGGGCAAGTGATAGAGAAAATGGAGTGGTCAGTTCCGCGGCTTAATTTGAATTTAGCGTTATAGCTGGTGCAGTTGGTGCATGATGGTTTTAGTGTCTTAGAATCACAATGGGGTTCGTCGTGTCCAGACCTGCCGCAGTGGGCGCAAATTTGGGTGGCGGAGCATCTGGTGTGCGTGTGGCCAAATTGCGCGCACTTGCGGCACTGAACAAATGGAGAGAACTCTTCCATATGCACCTTCTGATATCCGGTGCGAAGACGTGGGAGGAGTTTGATTTTCTGCCAGGTTTCCGGAGAAACTGACAGAACAGCGTTATACAGATTGGGGTTGCGGTTGTTACGTACAAAAAGGAGTTTGAGATCGCCGTCGCGACGGGCTTCCCGGAGCTCCTCATTGTCATCCACAAGGGTGGCAGCGAGAGACTCACGAGGCAGGTTCTTGCTGACGCCCTTGAGGATGATTCTTGGCAAGATGCTCCTTTCGGGCTCAGCCTTGGCGACAGCGTCTGTGTTTATTCGAGCAACAGCAGTCTCGACCTCCTCATTACGGTCCAGCTCAACGCGGAACTTCCCCTTGGACAGCCTACTGATGTTCGAGACAAGTATCCGGGGCGTGGTGTTCCTTAGGTGCTTGTCGAGCACCCTTATTGCATCCTCTCTCTTTGGATGCTCGATTCCGCAGGTGATAATGATGCCGGGCCGCGTGGGAGGTCGTTCCTGCTGAAGGGTACGCGCGGGTGGTCGATCCTGTTGTAGGAGTCGCGCGGGTGGTCGGTCCTGCTGAGGGAACCGAGTGGGTAAGCGCTCATGTTGAGTGGAGGTGGGCCTTACAGTGCTTCCGGTGGCCTGCCTAGAGGTGCTAGGGCAGGGGGCTTCCCCGGCCGCCTGAGCGTAGGATCTCGTTATTCTAGGGTTAGGTTAGGTTAGGTTAGGTTAGGTTAGGTTAGGTTAGGTTAGGTTAGGTTAGGTTAGGTTAGGTTAGGTTAGGTTAGGTTAGGTTAGGTTAGGTTAGGTTAGGTTAGGTTAGGTTAGGTTAGGTTAGGTTAGGTTAGGTTAGGTTAGGTTAGGTTAGGTTAGGTTAGGTTAGGTTAGGTTAGGTTAGGTTAGGTTAGGTTAGGTTAGGTTAGGTTAGGTTAGGTTAGGTTAGGTTAGGTTAGGTTAGGTTAGGTTAGGTTAGGTTAGGTTAGGTTAGGTTAGGTTAGGTTAGGTTAGGTTAGGTTAGGTTAGGTTAGGTTAGGTTAGGTTAGGTTAGGTTAGGTTAGGTTAGGTTAGGTTAGGTTAGGTTAGGTTAGGTTAGGTTAGGTTAGGTTAGGTTAGGTTAGGTTAGGTTAGGTTAGGTTAGGTTAGGTTAGGTTAGGTTAGGTTAGGTTAGGTTAGGTTAGGTTTTTTTTTTTTTATTAATCTTATTTTATTTACAAAGTGGGTTTACTTAATTAACACTAGTTAAGTTGTTTCATTCCTAGTGGGCGAGAAAGCCGGACATCGCTATTTGATACGATAGTTCCGACTTTGTCTCCCTCTGATACATCGAGATGTAGAAATATAATTAAATACTTATGCACAAAAAAAAAATTTGTTTACACAGAGTTACAATTATTAGTTAACAATTAGATGGAGTTACTGAAACTAAAATTTAAGTTAATTACTGAAAAAGATACTGGTTTTACAATGATTTTACAAGAGAACTGAGATTATATAAGTAAACTAAGTGCCACTCTCCGTGCCATAATCGATTCGTTCTTGTACTTTAATAAGCATGGCTTTAACACGAGGGCATTTGGTTGAAGTAGCGCGGTGTAGAGTGTTGTCTCTTCCTTTAAAGCGATCATTGTGCGTCTTGCAGTTAAGACACACGGACTTCTTGGCGTCTTCCTTAGCCGGACATTTCTCGAGGTCGTGCGCGCCTGCGCAGTGAGCACATGTCTCGGCTTGAGCAGAGCACCTGTTTCGCGTGTGTCCGAACTGCAGACACTTGAAGCACTGAAGGAAGGGACTAAACTCTTCGGCGTGTACACGTTGGTAGTCGATGTTGATCTTACCGAGATCAATTATGGCACGAAAGACGGTTGGAGAGACAATATAGACGGCGTTGTACAGCTTTTCGTTGCGATTCTTCCGCTCGAACTTGAAGTTGAGGTCGCTCTCTTCTTTAATTGCTGCGTAGATGGAGGGATTCTGGTGCAGGATGAGATGTTTGAGGTCTTCTTTGGGAATTTCCTTGGAGATGCCCTTGAGCACCACCATAGGCTTCAGTTTCTTCGCAATTTCGGCGTTGATGTTAGGATCTTCATCCAGTCGCTTTAATGTGACGGAACGCTGCTCCTCCGAATCGAATTCGATTCGGAACTTGCGTTTTGAAAGCGACTGGACCTTAGATGGGGCGAACTTAAGTGTTTTGAAGTCGGCTGCAGAACGCAAGGTCTTAATAGTTTCTTCACGTGAGGCGTCTTCTTTAACATGAGATACAATGATGGCGGGTTTAGAAATCGGTGTTGTAGATGGAGTGGTTTTTTCTTTCGATTTGGATGCTATTGCAGCATACGACAAAGGTCTTGTTTCAGCAGGTTTCTGGTTGAGAATGGGGTAGTTTTTGAGTTCTTCTTTGATGGTGGAGCGGACAATGTCGGAGATGTTCTCTATAGTGAGGTTAGAAGACACGTTGGAGGGGTCTGCAGGTGTTGTTGCAACGGAGGTGGGTGTCTTCTCCTTGGAAGGTTTAGTTGAGCTGGCAATACAAGTGGTGATCGTCATCTGGCACAGTTGAGTAATACGAGCCTTCTGATCTCTCGTCAGGCCCTTCGGACTTGATTGGATAAGATTCATCACCTCTTCCACGTTGTTTTTGATTTTCACAAAAGGTCCATAGACCACGGGGTCTCCATCATCCTCGGAGTCCGTTACGGGGCAGTGAACCCCGCCAGGCATGAACTGGTTTATAAAGTCTTCGTCGTATTCAGTCATCTTGTTAGTTGCTTGCGCAATGGTCACAGTTGATCGCAAGGGATGTTGTTAGCCGGTACTAGACACTGCGTTACCGTGTACTAGTCCGTTTCCAGGGCGCGCCGCGGGGAGGCCAACATCCAGCGCCCCGGTTAGGTTAGGTTAGGTTAGGTTAGGTTAGGTTAGGTTAGGTTAGGTTAGGTTAGGTTAGGTTAGGTTAGGTTAGGTTAGGTTAGGTTAGGTTAGGTTAGGTTAGGTTAGGTTAGGTTAGGTTAGGTTAGGTTAGGTTAGGTTAGGTTAGGTTAGGTTAGGTTAGGTTAGGTTAGGTTAGGTTAGGTTAGGTTAGGTTAGGTTAGGTTAGGTTAGGTTAGGTTAGGTTAGGTTAGGTTAGGTTAGGTTAGGTTAGGTTAGGTTAGGTTAGGTTAGGTTAGGTTAGGTTAGGTTAGGTTAGGTTAGGTTAGGTTAGGTTAGGTTAGGTTAGGTTAGGTTAGGTTAGGTTAGGTTAGGTTAGGTTAGGTTAGGTTAGGTTAGGTTAGGTTAGGTTAGGTTAGGTTAGGTTAGGTTAGGTTAGGTTAGGTTAGGTTAGGTTAGGTTAGGTTAGGTTAGGTTAGGTTAGGTTAGGTTAGGTTAGGTTAGGTTAGGTTAGGTTAGGTTAGGTTAGGTTAGGTTAGGTTAGGTTAGGTTAGGTTAGGTTAGGTTAGGTTAGGTTAGGTTAGGTTAGGTTAGGTTAGGTTAGGTTAGGTTAGGTTAGGTTAGGTTAGGTTAGGTTAGGTTAGGTTAGGTTAGGTTAGGTTAGGTTAGGTTAGGTTAGGTTAGGTTAGGTTAGGTTAGGTTAGGTTAGGTTAGGTTAGGTTAGGTTAGGTTAGGTTAGGTTAGGTTAGGTTAGGTTAGGTTAGGTTAGGTTAGGTTAGGTTAGGTTAGGTTAGGTTAGGTTAGGTTAGGTTAGGTTAGGTTAGGTTAGGTTAGGTTAGGTTAGGTTAGGTTAGGTTAGGTTAGGTTAGGTTAGGTTAGGTTAGGTTAGGTTAGGTTAGGTTAGGTTAGGTTAGGTTAGGTTAGGTTAGGTTAGGTTAGGTTAGGTTAGGTTAGGTTAGGTTAGGTTAGGTTAGGTTAGGTTAGGTTAGGTTAGGTTAGGTTAGGTTAGGTTAGGTTAGGTTAGGTTAGGTTAGGTTAGGTTAGGTTAGGTTAGGTTAGGTTAGGTTAGGTTAGGTTAGGTTAGGTTAGGTTAGGTTAGGTTAGGTTAGGTTAGGTTAGGTTAGGTTAGGTTAGGTTAGGTTAGGTTAGGTTAGGTTAGGTTAGGTTAGGTTAGGTTAGGTTAGGTTAGGTTAGGTTAGGTTAGGTTAGGTTAGGTTAGGTTAGGTTAGGTTAGGTTAGGTTAGGTTAGGTTAGGTTAGGTTAGGTTAGGTTAGGTTAGGTTAGGTTAGGTTAGGTTAGGTTAGGTTAGGTTAGGTTAGGTTAGGTTAGGTTAGGTTAGGTTAGGTTAGGTTAGGTTAGGTTAGGTTAGGTTAGGTTAGGTTAGGTTAGGTTAGGTTAGGTTAGGTTAGGTTAGGTTAGGTTAGGTTAGGTTAGGTTAGGTTAGGTTAGGTTAGGTTAGGTTAGGTTAGGTTAGGTTAGGTTAGGTTAGGTTAGGTTAGGTTAGGTTAGGTTAGGTTAGGTTAGGTTAGGTTAGGTTAGGTTAGGTTAGGTTAGGTTAGGTTAGGTTAGGTTAGGTTAGGTTAGGTTAGGTTAGGTTAGGTTAGGTTAGGTTAGGTTAGGTTAGGTTAGGTTAGGTTAGGTTAGGTTAGGTTAGGTTAGGTTAGGTTAGGTTAGGTTAGGTTAGGTTAGGTTAGGTTAGGTTAGGTTAGGTTAGGTTAGGTTAGGTTAGGTTAGGTTAGGTTAGGTTAGGTTAGGTTAGGTTAGGTTAGGTTAGGTTAGGTTAGGTTAGGTTAGGTTAGGTTAGGTTAGGTTAGGTTAGGTTAGGTTAGGTTAGGTTAGGTTAGGTTAGGTTAGGTTAGGTTAGGTTAGGTTAGGTTAGGTTAGGTTAGGTTAGGTTAGGTTAGGTTAGGTTAGGTTAGGTTAGGTTAGGTTAGGTTAGGTTAGGTTAGGTTAGGTTAGGTTAGGTTAGGTTAGGTTAGGTTAGGTTAGGTTAGGTTAGGTTAGGTTAGGTTAGGTTAGGTTAGGTTAGGTTAGGTTAGGTTAGGTTAGGTTAGGTTAGGTTAGGTTAGGTTAGGTTAGGTTAGGTTAGGTTAGGTTAGGTTAGGTTAGGTTAGGTTAGGTTAGGTTAGGTTAGGTTAGGTTAGGTTAGGTTAGGTTAGGTTAGGTTAGGTTAGGTTAGGTTAGGTTAGGTTAGGTTAGGTTAGGTTAGGTTAGGTTAGGTTAGGTTAGGTTAGGTTAGGTTAGGTTAGGTTAGGTTAGGTTAGGTTAGGTTAGGTTAGGTTAGGTTAGGTTAGGTTAGGTTAGGTTAGGTTAGGTTAGGTTAGGTTAGGTTAGGTTAGGTTAGGTTAGGTTAGGTTAGGTTAGGTTAGGTTAGGTTAGGTTAGGTTAGGTTAGGTTAGGTTAGGTTAGGTTAGGTTAGGTTAGGTTAGGTTAGGTTAGGTTAGGTTAGGTTAGGTTAGGTTAGGTTAGGTTAGGTTAGGTTAGGTTAGGTTAGGTTAGGTTAGGTTAGGTTAGGTTAGGTTAGGTTAGGTTAGGTTAGGTTAGGTTAGGTTAGGTTAGGTTAGGTTAGGTTAGGTTAGGTTAGGTTAGGTTAGGTTAGGTTAGGTTAGGTTAGGTTAGGTTAGGTTAGGTTAGGTTAGGTTAGGTTAGGTTAGGTTAGGTTAGGTTAGGTTAGGTTAGGTTAGGTTAGGTTAGGTTAGGTTAGGTTAGGTTAGGTTAGGTTAGGTTAGGTTAGGTTAGGTTAGGTTAGGTTAGGTTAGGTTAGGTTAGGTTAGGTTAGGTTAGGTTAGGTTAGGTTAGGTTAGGTTAGGTTAGGTTAGGTTAGGTTAGGTTAGGTTAGGTTAGGTTAGGTTAGGTTAGGTTAGGTTAGGTTAGGTTAGGTTAGGTTAGGTTAGGTTAGGTTAGGTTAGGTTAGGTTAGGTTAGGTTAGGTTAGGTTAGGTTAGGTTAGGTTAGGTTAGGTTAGGTTAGGTTAGGTTAGGTTAGGTTAGGTTAGGTTAGGTTAGGTTAGGTTAGGTTAGGTTAGGTTAGGTTAGGTTAGGTTAGGTTAGGTTAGGTTAGGTTAGGTTAGGTTAGGTTAGGTTAGGTTAGGTTAGGTTAGGTTAGGTTAGGTTAGGTTAGGTTAGGTTAGGTTAGGTTAGGTTAGGTTAGGTTAGGTTAGGTTAGGTTAGGTTAGGTTAGGTTAGGTTAGGTTAGGTTAGGTTAGGTTAGGTTAGGTTAGGTTAGGTTAGGTTAGGTTAGGTTAGGTTAGGTTAGGTTAGGTTAGGTTAGGTTAGGTTAGGTTAGGTTAGGTTAGGTTAGGTTAGGTTAGGTTAGGTTAGGTTAGGTTAGGTTAGGTTAGGTTAGGTTAGGTTAGGTTAGGTTAGGTTAGGTTAGGTTAGGTTAGGTTAGGTTAGGTTAGGTTAGGTTAGGTTAGGTTAGGTTAGGTTAGGTTAGGTTAGGTTAGGTTAGGTTAGGTTAGGTTAGGTTAGGTTAGGTTAGGTTAGGTTAGGTTAGGTTAGGTTAGGTTAGGTTAGGTTAGGTTAGGTTAGGTTAGGTTAGGTTAGGTTAGGTTAGGTTAGGTTAGGTTAGGTTAGGTTAGGTTAGGTTAGGTTAGGTTAGGTTAGGTTAGGTTAGGTTAGGTTAGGTTAGGTTAGGTTAGGTTAGGTTAGGTTAGGTTAGGTTAGGTTAGGTTAGGTTAGGTTAGGTTAGGTTAGGTTAGGTTAGGTTAGGTTAGGTTAGGTTAGGTTAGGTTAGGTTAGGTTAGGTTAGGTTAGGTTAGGTTAGGTTAGGTTAGGTTAGGTTAGGTTAGGTTAGGTTAGGTTAGGTTAGGTTAGGTTAGGTTAGGTTAGGTTAGGTTAGGTTAGGTTAGGTTAGGTTAGGTTAGGTTAGGTTAGGTTAGGTTAGGTTAGGTTAGGTTAGGTTAGGTTAGGTTAGGTTAGGTTAGGTTAGGTTAGGTTAGGTTAGGTTAGGTTAGGTTAGGTTAGGTTAGGTTAGGTTAGGTTAGGTTAGGTTAGGTTAGGTTAGGTTAGGTTAGGTTAGGTTAGGTTAGGTTAGGTTAGGTTAGGTTAGGTTAGGTTAGGTTAGGTTAGGTTAGGTTAGGTTAGGTTAGGTTAGGTTAGGTTAGGTTAGGTTAGGTTAGGTTAGGTTAGGTTAGGTTAGGTTAGGTTAGGTTAGGTTAGGTTAGGTTAGGTTAGGTTAGGTTAGGTTAGGTTAGGTTAGGTTAGGTTAGGTTAGGTTAGGTTAGGTTAGGTTAGGTTAGGTTAGGTTAGGTTAGGTTAGGTTAGGTTAGGTTAGGTTAGGTTAGGTTAGGTTAGGTTAGGTTAGGTTAGGTTAGGTTAGGTTAGGTTAGGTTAGGTTAGGTTAGGTTAGGTTAGGTTAGGTTAGGTTAGGTTAGGTTAGGTTAGGTTAGGTTAGGTTAGGTTAGGTTAGGTTAGGTTAGGTTAGGTTAGGTTAGGTTAGGTTAGGTTAGGTTAGGTTAGGTTAGGTTAGGTTGAGGTTAGGTTAGGTTAGGTTAGGTTAGGTTAGGTTAGGTTAGGTTAGGTTAGGTTAGGTTAGGTTAGGTTAGGTTAGGTTAGGTTAGGTTAGGTTAGGTTAGGTTAGGTTAGGTTAGGTTAGGTTAGGTTAGGTTAGGTTAGGTTAGGTTAGGTTAGGTTAGGTTAGGTTAGGTTAGGTTAGGTTAGGTTAGGTTAGGTTAGGTTAGGTTAGGTTAGGTTAGGTTAGGTTAGGTTAGGTTAGGTTAGGTTAGGTTAGGTTAGGTTAGGTTAGGTTAGGTTAGGTTAGGTTAGGTTAGGTTAGGTTAGGTTAGGTTAGGTTAGGTTAGGTTAGGTTAGGTTAGGTTAGGTTAGGTTAGGTTAGGTTAGGTTAGGTTAGGTTAGGTTAGGTTAGGTTAGGTTAGGTTAGGTTAGGTTAGGTTAGGTTAGGTTAGGTTAGGTTAGGTTAGGTTAGGTTAGGTTAGGTTAGGTTAGGTTAGGTTAGGTTAGGTTAGGTTAGGTTAGGTTAGGTTAGGTTAGGTTAGGTTAGGTTAGGTTAGGTTAGGTTAGGTTAGGTTAGGTTAGGTTAGGTTAGGTTAGGTTAGGTTAGGTTAGGTTAGGTTAGGTTAGGTTAGGTTAGGTTAGGTTAGGTTAGGTTAGGTTAGGTTAGGTTAGGTTAGGTTAGGTTAGGTTAGGTTAGGTTAGGTTAGGTTAGGTTAGGTTAGGTTAGGTTAGGTTAGGTTAGGTTAGGTTAGGTTAGGTTAGGTTAGGTTAGGTTAGGTTAGGTTAGGTTAGGTTAGGTTAGGTTAGGTTAGGTTAGGTTAGGTTAGGTTAGGTTAGGTTAGGTTAGGTTAGGTTAGGTTAGGTTAGGTTAGGTTAGGTTAGGTTAGGTTAGGTTAGGTTAGGTTAGGTTAGGTTAGGTTAGGTTAGGTTAGGTTAGGTTAGGTTAGGTTAGGTTAGGTTAGGTTAGGTTAGGTTAGGTTAGGTTAGGTTAGGTTAGGTTAGGTTAGGTTAGGTTAGGTTAGGTTAGGTTAGGTTAGGTTAGGTTAGGTTAGGTTAGGTTAGGTTAGGTTAGGTTAGGTTAGGTTAGGTTAGGTTAGGTTAGGTTAGGTTAGGTTAGGTTAGGTTAGGTTAGGTTAGGTTAGGTTAGGTTAGGTTAGGTTAGGTTAGGTTAGGTTAGGTTAGGTTAGGTTAGGTTAGGTTAGGTTAGGTTAGGTTAGGTTAGGTTAGGTTAGGTTAGGTTAGGTTAGGTTAGGTTAGGTTAGGTTAGGTTAGGTTAGGTTAGGTTAGGTTAGGTTAGGTTAGGTTAGGTTAGGTTAGGTTAGGTTAGGTTAGGTTAGGTTAGGTTAGGTTAGGTTAGGTTAGGTTAGGTTAGGTTAGGTTAGGTTAGGTTAGGTTAGGTTAGGTTAGGTTAGGTTAGGTTAGGTTAGGTTAGGTTAGGTTAGGTTAGGTTAGGTTAGGTTAGGTTAGGTTAGGTTAGGTTAGGTTAGGTTAGGTTAGGTTAGGTTAGGTTAGGTTAGGTTAGGTTAGGTTAGGTTAGGTTAGGTTAGGTTAGGTTAGGTTAGGTTAGGTTAGGTTAGGTTAGGTTAGGTTAGGTTAGGTTAGGTTAGGTTAGGTTAGGTTAGGTTAGGTTAGGTTAGGTTAGGTTAGGTTAGGTTAGGTTAGGTTAGGTTAGGTTAGGTTAGGTTAGGTTAGGTTAGGTTAGGTTAGGTTAGGTTAGGTTAGGTTAGGTTAGGTTAGGTTAGGTTAGGTTAGGTTAGGTTAGGTTAGGTTAGGTTAGGTTAGGTTAGGTTAGGTTAGGTTAGGTTAGGTTAGGTTAGGTTAGGTTAGGTTAGGTTAGGTTAGGTTAGGTTAGGTTAGGTTAGGTTAGGTTAGGTTAGGTTAGGTTAGGTTAGGTTAGGTTAGGTTAGGTTAGGTTAGGTTAGGTTAGGTTAGGTTAGGTTAGGTTAGGTTAGGTTAGGTTAGGTTAGGTTAGGTTAGGTTAGGTTAGGTTAGGTTAGGTTAGGTTAGGTTAGGTTAGGTTAGGTTAGGTTAGGTTAGGTTAGGTTAGGTTAGGTTAGGTTAGGTTAGGTTAGGTTAGGTTAGGTTAGGTTAGGTTAGGTTAGGTTAGGTTAGGTTAGGTTAGGTTAGGTTAGGTTAGGTTAGGTTAGGTTAGGTTAGGTTAGGTTAGGTTAGGTTAGGTTAGGTTAGGTTAGGTTAGGTTAGGTTAGGTTAGGTTAGGTTAGGTTAGGTTAGGTTAGGTTAGGTTAGGTTAGGTTAGGTTAGGTTAGGTTAGGTTAGGTTAGGTTAGGTTAGGTTAGGTTAGGTTAGGTTAGGTTAGGTTAGGTTAGGTTAGGTTAGGTTAGGTTAGGTTAGGTTAGGTTAGGTTAGGTTAGGTTAGGTTAGGTTAGGTTAGGTTAGGTTAGGTTAGGTTAGGTTAGGTTAGGTTAGGTTAGGTTAGGTTAGGTTAGGTTAGGTTAGGTTAGGTTAGGTTAGGTTAGGTTAGGTTAGGTTAGGTTAGGTTAGGTTAGGTTAGGTTAGGTTAGGTTAGGTTAGGTTAGGTTAGGTTAGGTTAGGTTAGGTTAGGTTAGGTTAGGTTAGGTTAGGTTAGGTTAGGTTAGGTTAGGTTAGGTTAGGTTAGGTTAGGTTAGGTTAGGTTAGGTTAGGTTAGGTTAGGTTAGGTTAGGTTAGGTTAGGTTAGGTTAGGTTAGGTTAGGTTAGGTTAGGTTAGGTTAGGTTAGGTTAGGTTAGGTTAGGTTAGGTTAGGTTAGGTTAGGTTAGGTTAGGTTAGGTTAGGTTAGGTTAGGTTAGGTTAGGTTAGGTTAGGTTAGGTTAGGTTAGGTTAGGTTAGGTTAGGTTAGGTTAGGTTAGGTTAGGTTAGGTTAGGTTAGGTTAGGTTAGGTTAGGTTAGGTTAGGTTAGGTTAGGTTAGGTTAGGTTAGGTTAGGTTAGGTTAGGTTAGGTTAGGTTAGGTTAGGTTAGGTTAGGTTAGGTTAGGTTAGGTTAGGTTAGGTTAGGTTAGGTTAGGTTAGGTTAGGTTAGGTTAGGTTAGGTTAGGTTAGGTTAGGTTAGGTTAGGTTAGGTTAGGTTAGGTTAGGTTAGGTTAGGTTAGGTTAGGTTAGGTTAGGTTAGGTTAGGTTAGGTTAGGTTAGGTTAGGTTAGGTTAGGTTAGGTTAGGTTAGGTTAGGTTAGGTTAGGTTAGGTTAGGTTAGGTTAGGTTAGGTTAGGTTAGGTTAGGTTAGGTTAGGTTAGGTTAGGTTAGGTTAGGTTAGGTTAGGTTAGGTTAGGTTAGGTTAGGTTAGGTTAGGTTAGGTTAGGTTAGGTTAGGTTAGGTTAGGTTAGGTTAGGTTAGGTTAGGTTAGGTTAGGTTAGGTTAGGTTAGGTTAGGTTAGGTTAGGTTAGGTTAGGTTAGGTTAGGTTAGGTTAGGTTAGGTTAGGTTAGGTT
>OY750758.1:70000-82500 GCA_963556745.1 Catoptria pinella | reverse complement strand
CTAACCTAACCTAACCTAACCTAACCTAACCTAACCTAACCTAACCTAACCTAACCTAACCTAACCTAACCTAACCTAACCTAACCTAACCTAACCTAACCTAACCTAACCTAACCTAACCTAACCTAACCTAACCTAACCTAACCTAACCTAACCTAACCTAACCTAACCTAACCTAACCTAACCTAACCTAACCTAACCTAACCTAACCTAACCTAACCTAACCTAACCTAACCTAACCTAACCTAACCTAACCTAACCTAACCTAACCTAACCTAACCTAACCTAACCTAACCTAACCTAACCTAACCTAACCTAACCTAACCTAACCTAACCTAACCTAACCTAACCTAACCTAACCTAACCTAACCTAACCTAACCTAACCTAACCTAACCTAACCTAACCTAACCTAACCTAACCTAACCTAACCTAACCTAACCTAACCTAACCTAACCTAACCTAACCTAACCTAACCTAACCTAACCTAACCTAACCTAACCTAACCTAACCTAACCTAACCTAACCTAACCTAACCTAACCTAACCTAACCTAACCTAACCTAACCTAACCTAACCTAACCTAACCTAACCTAACCTAACCTAACCTAACCTAACCTAACCTAACCTAACCTAACCTAACCTAACCTAACCTAACCTAACCTAACCTAACCTAACCTAACCTAACCTAACCTAACCTAACCTAACCTAACCTAACCTAACCTAACCTAACCTAACCTAACCTAACCTAACCTAACCTAACCTAACCTAACCTAACCTAACCTAACCTAACCTAACCTAACCTAACCTAACCTAACCTAACCTAACCTAACCTAACCTATCCTAACCTAACCTAACCTAACCTAACCTAACCTAACCTAACCTAACCTAACCTAACCTAACCTAACCTAACCTAACCTAACCTAACCTAACCTAACCTAACCTAACCTAACCTAACCTAACCTAACCTAACCTAACCTAACCTAACCTAACCTAACCTAACCTAACCTAACCTAACCTAACCTAACCTAACCTAACCTAACCTAACCTAACCTAACCTAACCTAACCTAACCTAACCTAACCTAACCTAACCTAACCTAACCTAACCTAACCTAACCTAACCTAACCTAACCTAACCTAACCTAACCTAACCTAACCTAACCTAACCTAACCTAACCTAACCTAACCTAACCTAACCTAACCTAACCTAACCTAACCTAACCTAACCTAACCTAACCTAACCTAACCTAACCTAACCTAACCTAACCTAACCTAACCTAACCTAACCTAACCTAACCTAACCTAACCTAACCTAACCTAACCTAACCTAACCTAACCTAACCTAACCTAACCTAACCTAACCTAACCTAACCTAACCTAACCTAACCTAACCTAACCTAACCTAACCTAACCTAACCTAACCTAACCTAACCTAACCTAACCTAACCTAACCTAACCTAACCTAACCTAACCTAACCTAACCTAACCTAACCTAACCTAACCTAACCTAACCTAACCTAACCTAACCTAACCTAACCTAACCTAACCTAACCTAACCGAACCTAACCTAACCTAACCTAACCTAACCTAACCTAACCTAACCTAACCTAACCTAACCTAACCTAACCTAACCTAACCTAACCTAACCTAACCTAACCTAACCTAACCTAACCTAACCTAACCTAACCTAACCTAACCTAACCTAACCTAACCTAACCTAACCTAACCTAACCTAACCTAACCTAACCTAACCTAACCTAACCTAACCTAACCTAACCTAACCTAACCTAACCTAACCTAACCTAACCTAACCTAACCTAACCTAACCTAACCTAACCTAACCTAACCTAACCTAACCTAACCTAACCTAACCTAACCTAACCTAACCTAACCTAACCTAACCTAACCTAACCTAACCTAACCTAACCTAACCTAACCTAACCTAACCTAACCTAACCTAACCTAACCTAACCTAACCTAACCTAACCTAACCTAACCTAACCTAACCTAACCTAACCTAACCTAACCTAACCTAACCTAACCTAACCTAACCTAACCTAACCTAACCTAACCTAACCTAACCTAACCTAACCTAACCTAACCTAACCTAACCTAACCTAACCTAACCTAACCTAACCTAACCTAACCTAACCTAACCTAACCTAACCTAACCTAACCTAACCTAACCTAACCTAACCTAACCTAACCTAACCTAACCTAACCTAACCTAACCTAACCTAACCTAACCTAACCTAACCTAACCTAACCTAACCTAACCTAACCTAACCTAACCTAACCTAACCTAACCTAACCTAACCTAACCTAACCTAACCTAACCTAACCTAACCTAACCTAACCTAACCTAACCTAACCTAACCTAACCTAACCTAACCTAACCTAACCTAACCTAACCTAACCTAACCTAACCTAACCTAACCTAACCTAACCTAACCTAACCTAACCTAACCTAACCTAACCTAACCTAACCTAACCTAACCTAACCTAACCTAACCTAACCTAACCTAACCTAACCTAACCTAACCTAACCTAACCTAACCTAACCTAACCTAACCTAACCTAACCTAACCTAACCTAACCTAACCTAACCTAACCTAACCTAACCTAACCTAACCTAACCTAACCTAACCTAACCTAACCTAACCTAACCTAACCTAACCTAACCTAACCTAACCTAACCTAACCTAACCTAACCTAACCTAACCTAACCTAACCTAACCTAACCTAACCTAACCTAACCTAACCTAACCTAACCTAACCTAACCTAACCTAACCTAACCTAACCTAACCTAACCTAACCTAACCTAACCTAACCTAACCTAACCTAACCTAACCTAACCTAACCTAACCTAACCTAACCTAACCTAACCTAACCTAACCTAACCTAACCTAACCTAACCTAACCTAACCTAACCTAACCTAACCTAACCTAACCTAACCTAACCTAACCTAACCTAACCTAACCTAACCTAACCTAACCTAACCTAACCTAACCTAACCTAACCTAACCTAACCTAACCTAACCTAACCTAACCTAACCTAACCTAACCTAACCTAACCTAACCTAACCTAACCTAACCTAACCTAACCTAACCTAACCTAACCTAACCTAACCTAACCTAACCTAACCTAACCTAACCTAACCTAACCTAACCTAACCTAACCTAACCTAACCTAACCTAACCTAACCTAACCTAACCTAACCTAACCTAACCTAACCTAACCTAACCTAACCTAACCTAACCTAACCTAACCTAACCTAACCTAACCTAACCTAACCTAACCTAACCTAACCTAACCTAACCTAACCTAACCTAACCTAACCTAACCTAACCTAACCTAACCTAACCTAACCTAACCTAACCTAACCTAACCTAACCTAACCTAACCTAACCTAACCTAACCTAACCTAACCTAACCTAACCTAACCTAACCTAACCTAACCTAACCTAACCTAACCTAACCTAACCTAACCTAACCTAACCTAACCTAACCTAACCTAACCTAACCTAACCTAACCTAACCTAACCTAACCTAACCTAACCTAACCTAACCTAACCTAACCTAACCTAACCTAACCTAACCTAACCTAACCTAACCTAACCTAACCTAACCTAACCTAACCTAACCTAACCTAACCTAACCTAACCTAACCTAACCTAACCTAACCTAACCTAACCTAACCTAACCTAACCTAACCTAACCTAACCTAACCTAACCTAACCTAACCTAACCTAACCTAACCTAACCTAACCTAACCTAACCTAACCTAACCTAACCTAACCTAACCTAACCTAACCTAACCTAACCTAACCTAACCTAACCTAACCTAACCTAACCTAACCTAACCTAACCTAACCTAACCTAACCTAACCTAACCTAACCTAACCTAACCTAACCTAACCTAACCTAACCTAACCTAACCTAACCTAACCTAACCTAACCTAACCTAACCTAACCTAACCTAACCTAACCTAACCTAACCTAACCTAACCTAACCTAACCTAACCTAACCTAACCTAACCTAACCTAACCTAACCTAACCTAACCTAACCTAACCTAACCTAACCTAACCTAACCTAACCTAACCTAACCTAACCTAACCTAACCTAACCTAACCTAACCTAACCTAACCTAACCTAACCTAACCTAACCTAACCTAACCTAACCTAACCTAACCTAACCTAACCTAACCTAACCTAACCTAACCTAACCTAACCTAACCTAACCTAACCTAACCTAACCTAACCTAACCTAACCTAACCTAACCTAACCTAACCTAACCTAACCTAACCTAACCTAACCTAACCTAACCTAACCTAACCTAACCTAACCTAACCTAACCTAACCTAACCTAACCTAACCTAACCTAACCTAACCTAACCTAACCTAACCTAACCTAACCTAACCTAACCTAACCTAACCTAACCTAACCTAACCTAACCTAACCTAACCTAACCTAACCTAACCTAACCTAACCTAACCTAACCTAACCTAACCTAACCTAACCTAACCTAACCTAACCTAACCTAACCTAACCTAACCTAACCTAACCTAACCTAACCTAACCTAACCTAACCTAACCTAACCTAACCTAACCTAACCTAACCTAACCTAACCTAACCTAACCTAACCTAACCTAACCTAACCTAACCTAACCTAACCTAACCTAACCTAACCTAACCTAACCTAACCTAACCTAACCTAACCTAACCTAACCTAACCTAACCTAACCTAACCTAACCTAACCTAACCTAACCTAACCTAACCTAACCTAACCTAACCTAACCTAACCTAACCTAACCTAACCTAACCTAACCTAACCTAACCTAACCTAACCTAACCTAACCTAACCTAACCTAACCTAACCTAACCTAACCTAACCTAACCTAACCTAACCTAACCTAACCTAACCTAACCTAACCTAACCTAACCTAACCTAACCTAACCTAACCTAACCTAACCTAACCTAACCTAACCTAACCTAACCTAACCTAACCTAACCTAACCTAACCTAACCTAACCTAACCTAACCTAACCTAACCTAACCTAACCTAACCTAACCTAACCTAACCTAACCTAACCTAACCTAACCTAACCTAACCTAACCTAACCTAACCTAACCTAACCTAACCTAACCTAACCTAACCTAACCTAACCTAACCTAACCTAACCTAACCTAACCTAACCTAACCTAACCTAACCTAACCTAACCTAACCTAACCTAACCTAACCTAACCTAACCTAACCTAACCTAACCTAACCTAACCTAACCTAACCTAACCTAACCTAACCTAACCTAACCTAACCTAACCTAACCTAACCTAACCTAACCTAACCTAACCTAACCTAACCTAACCTAACCTAACCTAACCTAACCTAACCTAACCTAACCTAACCTAACCTAACCTAACCTAACCTAACCTAACCTAACCTAACCTAACCTAACCTAACCTAACCTAACCTAACCTAACCTAACCTAACCTAACCTAACCTAACCTAACCTAACCTAACCTAACCTAACCTAACCTAACCTAACCTAACCTAACCTAACCTAACCTAACCTAACCTAACCTAACCTAACCTAACCTAACCTAACCTAACCTAACCTAACCTAACCTAACCTAACCTAACCTAACCTAACCTAACCTAACCTAACCTAACCTAACCTAACCTAACCTAACCTAACCTAACCTAACCTAACCTAACCTAACCTAACCTAACCTAACCTAACCTAACCTAACCTAACCTAACCTAACCTAACCTAACCTAACCTAACCTAACCTAACCTAACCTAACCTAACCTAACCTAACCTAACCTAACCTAACCTAACCTAACCTAACCTAACCTAACCTAACCTAACCTAACCTAACCTAACCTAACCTAACCTAACCTAACCTAACCTAACCTAACCTAACCTAACCTAACCTAACCTAACCTAACCTAACCTAACCTAACCTAACCTAACCTAACCTAACCTAACCTAACCTAACCTAACCTAACCTAACCTAACCTAACCTAACCTAACCTAACCTAACCTAACCTAACCTAACCTAACCTAACCTAACCTAACCTAACCTAACCTAACCTAACCTAACCTAACCTAACCTAACCTAACCTAACCTAACCTAACCTAACCTAACCTAACCTAACCTAACCTAACCTAACCTAACCTAACCTAACCTAACCTAACCTAACCTAACCTAACCTAACCTAACCTAACCTAACCTAACCTAACCTAACCTAACCTAACCTAACCTAACCTAACCTAACCTAACCTAACCTAACCTAACCTAACCTAACCTAACCTAACCTAACCTAACCTAACCTAACCTAACCTAACCTAACCTAACCTAACCTAACCTAACCTAACCTAACCTAACCTAACCTAACCTAACCTAACCTAACCTAACCTAACCTAACCTAACCTAACCTAACCTAACCTAACCTAACCTAACCTAACCTAACCTAACCTAACCTAACCTAACCTAACCTAACCTAACCTAACCTAACCTAACCTAACCTAACCTAACCTAACCTAACCTAACCTAACCTAACCTAACCTAACCTAACCTAACCTAACCTAACCTAACCTAACCTAACCTAACCTAACCTAACCTAACCTAACCTAACCTAACCTAACCTAACCTAACCTAACCTAACCTAACCTAACCTAACCTAACCTAACCTAACCTAACCTAACCTAACCTAACCTAACCTAACCTAACCTAACCTAACCTAACCTAACCTAACCTAACCTAACCTAACCTAACCTAACCTAACCTAACCTAACCTAACCTAACCTAACCTAACCTAACCTAACCTAACCTAACCTAACCTAACCTAACCTAACCTAACCTAACCTAACCTAACCTAACCTAACCTAACCTAACCTAACCTAACCTAACCTAACCTAACCTAACCTAACCTAACCTAACCTAACCTAACCTAACCTAACCTAACCTAACCTAACCTAACCTAACCTAACCTAACCTAACCTAACCTAACCTAACCTAACCTAACCTAACCTAACCTAACCTAACCTAACCTAACCTAACCTAACCTAACCTAACCTAACCTAACCTAACCTAACCTAACCTAACCTAACCTAACCTAACCTAACCTAACCTAACCTAACCTAACCTAACCTAACCTAACCTAACCTAACCTAACCTAACCTAACCTAACCTAACCTAACCTAACCTAACCTAACCTAACCTAACCTAACCTAACCTAACCTAACCTAACCTAACCTAACCTAACCTAACCTAACCTAACCTAACCTAACCTAACCTAACCTAACCTAACCTAACCTAACCTAACCTAACCTAACCTAACCTAACCTAACCTAACCTAACCTAACCTAACCTAACCTAACCTAACCTAACCTAACCTAACCTAACCTAACCTAACCTAACCTAACCTAACCTAACCTAACCTAACCTAACCTAACCTAACCTAACCTAACCTAACCTAACCTAACCTAACCTAACCTAACCTAACCTAACCTAACCTAACCTAACCTAACCTAACCTAACCTAACCTAACCTAACCTAACCTAACCTAACCTAACCTAACCTAACCTAACCTAACCTAACCTAACCTAACCTAACCTAACCTAACCTAACCTAACCTAACCTAACCTAACCTAACCTAACCTAACCTAACCTAACCTAACCTAACCTAACCTAACCTAACCTAACCTAACCTAACCTAACCTAACCTAACCTAACCTAACCTAACCTAACCTAACCTAACCTAACCTAACCTAACCTAACCTAACCTAACCTAACCTAACCTAACCTAACCTAACCTAACCTAACCTAACCTAACCTAACCTAACCTAACCTAACCTAACCTAACCTAACCTAACCTAACCTAACCTAACCTAACCTAACCTAACCTAACCTAACCTAACCTAACCTAACCTAACCTAACCTAACCTAACCTAACCTAACCTAACCTAACCTAACCTAACCTAACCTAACCTAACCTAACCTAACCTAACCTAACCTAACCTAACCTAACCTAACCTAACCTAACCTAACCTAACCTAACCTAACCTAACCTAACCTAACCTAACCTAACCTAACCTAACCTAACCTAACCTAACCTAACCTAACCTAACCTAACCTAACCTAACCTAACCTAACCTAACCTAACCTAACCTAACCTAACCTAACCTAACCTAACCTAACCTAACCTAACCTAACCTAACCTAACCTAACCTAACCTAACCTAACCTAACCTAACCTAACCTAACCTAACCTAACCTAACCTAACCTAACCTAACCTAACCTAACCTAACCTAACCTAACCTAACCTAACCTAACCTAACCTAACCTAACCTAACCTAACCTAACCTAACCTAACCTAACCTAACCTAACCTAACCTAACCTAACCTAACCTAACCTAACCTAACCTAACCTAACCTAACCTAACCTAACCTAACCTAACCTAACCTAACCTAACCTAACCTAACCTAACCTAACCTAACCTAACCTAACCTAACCTAACCTAACCTAACCTAACCTAACCTAACCTAACCTAACCTAACCTAACCTAACCTAACCTAACCTAACCTAACCTAACCTAACCTAACCTAACCTAACCTAACCTAACCTAACCTAACCTAACCTAACCTAACCTAACCTAACCTAACCTAACCTAACCTAACCTAACCTAACCTAACCTAACCTAACCTAACCTAACCTAACCTAACCTAACCTAACCTAACCTAACCTAACCTAACCTAACCTAACCTAACCTAACCTAACCTAACCTAACCTAACCTAACCTAACCTAACCTAACCTAACCTAACCTAACCTAACCTAACCTAACCTAACCTAACCTAACCTAACCTAACCTAACCTAACCTAACCTAACCTAACCTAACCTAACCTAACCTAACCTAACCTAACCTAACCTAACCTAACCTAACCTAACCTAACCTAACCTAACCTAACCTAACCTAACCTAACCTAACCTAACCTAACCTAACCTAACCTAACCTAACCTAACCTAACCTAACCTAACCTAACCTAACCTAACCTAACCTAACCTAACCTAACCTAACCTAACCTAACCTAACCTAACCTAACCTAACCTAACCTAACCTAACCTAACCTAACCTAACCTAACCTAACCTAACCTAACCTAACCTAACCTAACCTAACCTAACCTAACCTAACCTAACCTAACCTAACCTAACCTAACCTAACCTAACCTAACCTAACCTAACCTAACCTAACCTAACCTAACCTAACCTAACCTAACCTAACCTAACCTAACCTAACCTAACCTAACCTAACCTAACCTAACCTAACCTAACCTAACCTAACCTAACCTAACCTAACCTAACCTAACCTAACCTAACCTAACCTAACCTAACCTAACCTAACCTAACCTAACCCATTCTGGCTCCGACCGCCGTCGAGAACGCCCAGAAAACACGTGTCTCCTCCACTAAAAAATTCGAAAAAGTGGTAAATCTGAAGTGCACCACCAAGTGCTATACACCAAAATTTGCGCGCCGACGAGCTCTACACGATAGTGAAAAGAAAGTGAAAATCGGATCACGGTGGCAAAAGTTATTGGTGAAAAAGTGGCAAATTAGTGAAAAAGTGTGAAAAAATCGTCTGTTTTTCGTCCACTGCGTCCGCAATTTGCGAGACGCGTGGAGTTTGAAGCTGCGGTCGTGTGCGCCTTAGCGCCCTCTACACCGTGGTGCCATCTGCCGATTTTTTCCGGCAATACTTGCCGGAATATTGGCCAAAAACCATCTAACCTCAAACCACGTGGTCAGTCTTCCCGGGGCGGCCGGGTGGTTTGAAGAGCACCATCAGACGCGGCGCAACAAGGCGACTCACCCGACGCTTCGAGCTCTGCGATCGGATCGAAGACAGCTGAGTTATCTTGATTTGAAAATTGCAAAATTTTAAAACTTTTATTTCAAAAAATTTTTGTATGACATAAGATTAGTTAAAATTTTTAAAAAATAGTACCCGTTAATATCTAGTTAGAACTTTTTAAATTTTTGAAATCGTAATTATAGTTAATTAGTTATAAATTATTTAAGTTAGGGGTGAAAACTTCCCCCTCCATTTGTACTTCAGTGTTATATGTTATTTTGAAAATTTTTCGTGTGTATTATAGTGCTTTTGACGCCCTATTTTTAGATACCATTTCCAGATTTTTAAGCCATAAACTTTAGGAGATATTTTATTTTTTAAGTTATTTATTGTGTTTATTTCTTTGGGGTTGAAGATAGGGGGTGAGACGGTTCACCATAGGCCTTAGGTGTCCCTGGCATCTGTATCAAGCCCAAACACCGGCGGGCTAGGCCCCTAATTGAGTTTTATCCGGACCGGCGGCCATTTTGCCCGAAACCGGAAAAATTTTCTCTCCCTTATATTTTGTGTGCGTTTTGACCTAGAGAGGCGGGGCTTTCGCTGCAGGGCATATTTTTAGTCCCTCTTGCGGCCTGGTGGGGTGGAATTCCGGAAAACCATATGGTGTCTATATCCGGATTCTGGCCAGTGCATCCGGTAGCCCAGTATCCCCCCATCACTTCGCCGAAAACCCCGCGCCTCTACGACTAATGGTCTGGGAGCTGCGAATTTTTGAAATTCAGGGGTACTTACATTCCCACTAGGGGATCCGATTTTCAGGACTCCGTATCTCCCAAACTATTGGTCTGATTGGATCGGCGCTTTGGAATTTTCTGTGTATCTCGCACCCCTCTACCCTTCCCAACCCCTAAAACCCCATTTTTCCTACCCTCATCCAACTCCCTGATTTTCCTCCCTTGCGAGGTAGACCTCGCCGGGGCACTCCAATAGCTCCAAACACCAGGGTCCTAGCCCCAATAGCGCCGGAGATACAGCCCTCCAAAGTTGGCGTCCGCCATCTTGGACGCCATTTTGGAAAACTTTGAGGGGCCATATCTCCCAAACTATTGGGTTTAGAGAGTTGGGGATTTCGCTGGTTGGTTTCCCCGGTATCCCGCTACCATCCTAGTGGGGTCGTTCCACCCTAGGGTGACTTTGGAAATCATTCTCCAAAAACCCCACTGGGGGGTGGGGCTCGACGAGACCAACCAGGAAATACCGCATACCCGGGTACTCCGACCAATACTTCCCGAGATATTCGCCTTTATCCGGTTTTTATCCGGTTTCTCCGGGATTTTCCGGCGGCGAATACTCGGGAACTATTGGACTTAGAGGGGCGTGCGAGGGGTCGGAAGATAGGGCTCGGCGAGAGGAGTCAGACGGCGACCCTTAAACTGACATAGCGACCGCCATTTTGGCGGCCATCTTGTTTTAAGCAAAATCCTTAATATTTTTTAGGAAAAAATTTCTAAAAATCAGCGGTTTCTATTGATAGGTGCCTTAGGTCACCCCGTATTTTATACTTGACGTACAGAGACGTAGAGTCACATTTAGTGACTCTACAATACAAAACCGACCATTCAGAAAACTTTAGGTAATTTACCTAATTCAAAATTTTAACGTGCTTTTTTCGACATAATATAGACCGCGCAGGGCGCCTAAAACAAATATTGACCAAAAATTATACACATTTATACACTATTTACACTTATTTACAATTTTTACACTCTACTTTTAGACGAAACTTCTCCCCATCACATTTATTATCTCCACCCAAATAAAAGCGATCGTCATGGCCACAGTCCACACGCCGGTCAGCAGACCCAAGCAGCGCTCTTCCACTACACCAGGAGCCAGTCCATCCGGCTCAATAAAGTCCCCCCCCCACAACTTAAGCGCGGACCACAGTTTTGTCAAAGGGCGGGACGCAAAAAAGAGGACGCAAACCTTGTGGAAAAACTTCGAAAAAGGCGTTACAAAATATGAGGTCACGGGGCGTTGTACCAAAGATATCCTCACAGAATGTATGTCCGCCACACAGGCCATCCCGGACAAAGTCAGCGAGTATGCCGGGATGAGGAGAGATATCAAACTCCACCTGGAGAATTACGCGGACTCGCAGATGATCGCACTCTTCGAATTATCGAAGCGAGTAAACCACTTAGAGTGGGAGAACCAAGTATGGGAGAGCAACAAAGAACAATTCCTCGCCGAGATAGAGAAAGTTAAGCAAATTAAAAAAGATGTCGAAGAGCAAGCGGCCGCGAACCGAGCACGCGAAGGCAAAGTTGACTGCACGAGCATACTACACATGTTGGAAAAGATGAAGACGGACATGGACAACATCCAATCGCTCCAAAAAGACACGTTCAGTGAGTTCGAAAAAAGGCTCGAAAACCACGACGCCGTCCTGACAAACACAGTCGCTGCACTCGAGACCGCCCCACAGCACACAGTACCTCAGGCAACAACAACTAGCCAAGACACAGCAAAGCTGATAGGCAAACTGGAGGGAATCGAGAGCAGCCTGGGCGACGTTGTTTACAGTTGCAATGAACAACTTGCAAGGCTGGACTCTATGGACACAACCC
>OY750758.1:50000-65000 GCA_963556745.1 Catoptria pinella | reverse complement strand
TAACCTAACCTAACCTAACCTAACCTAACCTAACCTAACCTAACCTAACCTAACCTAACCTAACCTAACCTAACCTAACCTAACCTAACCTAACCTAACCTAACCTAACCTAACCTAACCTAACCTAACCTAACCTAACCTAACCTAACCTAACCTAACCTAACCTAACCTAACCTAACCTAACCTAACCTAACCTAACCTAACCTAACCTAACCTAACCTAACCTAACCTAACCTAACCTAACCTAACCTAACCTAACCTAACCTAACCTAACCTAACCTAACCTAACCTAACCTAACCTAACCTAACCTAACCTAACCTAACCTAACCTAACCTAACCTAACCTAACCTAACCTAACCTAACCTAACCTAACCTAACCTAACCTAACCTAACCTAACCTAACCTAACCTAACCTAACCTAACCTAACCTAACCTAACCTAACCTAACCTAACCTAACCTAACCTAACCTAACCTAACCTAACCTAACCTAACCTAACCTAACCTAACCTAACCTAACCTAACCTAACCTAACCTAACCTAACCTAACCTAACCTAACCTAACCTAACCTAACCTAACCTAACCTAACCTAACCTAACCTAACCTAACCTAACCTAACCTAACCTAACCTAACCTAACCTAACCTAACCTAACCTAACCTAACCTAACCTAACCTAACCTAACCTAACCTAACCTAACCTAACCTAACCTAACCTAACCTAACCTAACCTAACCTAACCTAACCTAACCTAACCTAACCTAACCTAACCTAACCTAACCTAACCTAACCTAACCTAACCTAACCTAACCTAACCTAACCTAACCTAACCTAACCTAACCTAACCTAACCTAACCTAACCTAACCTAACCTAACCTAACCTAACCTAACCTAACCTAACCTAACCTAACCTAACCTAACCTAACCTAACCTAACCTAACCTAACCTAACCTAACCTAACCTAACCTAACCTAACCTAACCTAACCTAACCTAACCTAACCTAACCTAACCTAACCTAACCTAACCTAACCTAACCTAACCTAACCTAACCTAACCTAACCTAACCTAACCTAACCTAACCTAACCTAACCTAACCTAACCTAACCTAACCTAACCTAACCTAACCTAACCTAACCTAACCTAACCTAACCTAACCTAACCTAACCTAACCTAACCTAACCTAACCTAACCTAACCTAACCTAACCTAACCTAACCTAACCTAACCTAACCTAACCTAACCTAACCTAACCTAACCTAACCTAACCTAACCTAACCTAACCTAACCTAACCTAACCTAACCTAACCTAACCTAACCTAACCTAACCTAACCTAACCTAACCTAACCTAACCTAACCTAACCTAACCTAACCTAACCTAACCTAACCTAACCTAACCTAACCTAACCTAACCTAACCTAACCTAACCTAACCTAACCTAACCTAACCTAACCTAACCTAACCTAACCTAACCTAACCTAACCTAACCTAACCTAACCTAACCTAACCTAACCTAACCTAACCTAACCTAACCTAACCTAACCTAACCTAACCTAACCTAACCTAACCTAACCTAACCTAACCTAACCTAACCTAACCTAACCTAACCTAACCTAACCTAACCTAACCTAACCTAACCTAACCTAACCTAACCTAACCTAACCTAACCTAACCTAACCTAACCTAACCTAACCTAACCTAACCTAACCTAACCTAACCTAACCTAACCTAACCTAACCTAACCTAACCTAACCTAACCTAACCTAACCTAACCTAACCTAACCTAACCTAACCTAACCTAACCTAACCTAACCTAACCTAACCTAACCTAACCTAACCTAACCTAACCTAACCTAACCTAACCTAACCTAACCTAACCTAACCTAACCTAACCTAACCTAACCTAACCTAACCTAACCTAACCTAACCTAACCTAACCTAACCTAACCTAACCTAACCTAACCTAACCTAACCTAACCTAACCTAACCTAACCTAACCTAACCTAACCTAACCTAACCTAACCTAACCTAACCTAACCTAACCTAACCTAACCTAACCTAACCTAACCTAACCTAACCTAACCTAACCTAACCTAACCTAACCTAACCTAACCTAACCTAACCTAACCTAACCTAACCTAACCTAACCTAACCTAACCTAACCTAACCTAACCTAACCTAACCTAACCTAACCTAACCTAACCTAACCTAACCTAACCTAACCTAACCTAACCTAACCTAACCTAACCTAACCTAACCTAACCTAACCTAACCTAACCTAACCTAACCTAACCTAACCTAACCTAACCTAACCTAACCTAACCTAACCTAACCTAACCTAACCTAACCTAACCTAACCTAACCTAACCTAACCTAACCTAACCTAACCTAACCTAACCTAACCTAACCTAACCTAACCTAACCTAACCTAACCTAACCTAACCTAACCTAACCTAACCTAACCTAACCTAACCTAACCTAACCTAACCTAACCTAACCTAACCTAACCTAACCTAACCTAACCTAACCTAACCTAACCTAACCTAACCTAACCTAACCTAACCTAACCTAACCTAACCTAACCTAACCTAACCTAACCTAACCTAACCTAACCTAACCTAACCTAACCTAACCTAACCTAACCTAACCTAACCTAACCTAACCTAACCTAACCTAACCTAACCTAACCTAACCTAACCTAACCTAACCTAACCTAACCTAACCTAACCTAACCTAACCTAACCTAACCTAACCTAACCTAACCTAACCTAACCTAACCTAACCTAACCTAACCTAACCTAACCTAACCTAACCTAACCTAACCTAACCTAACCTAACCTAACCTAACCTAACCTAACCTAACCTAACCTAACCTAACCTAACCTAACCTAACCTAACCTAACCTAACCTAACCTAACCTAACCTAACCTAACCTAACCTAACCTAACCTAACCTAACCTAACCTAACCTAACCTAACCTAACCTAACCTAACCTAACCTAACCTAACCTAACCTAACCTAACCTAACCTAACCTAACCTAACCTAACCTAACCTAACCTAACCTAACCTAACCTAACCTAACCTAACCTAACCTAACCTAACCTAACCTAACCTAACCTAACCTAACCTAACCTTTTTTTTTTTTTTTTTTTTTTGTATCAAGAGGAGAATGCAATCTTTACGCATACCGAACGGCATGTTGGGGTCGGTCACCCCCCAGGTTTTAACCCGGGACATGTTCCTCGCCGCACCCAGCCCTCCCGCCAAGCCTAATAGGCTTCGCGTCAGGGCTGGGTGGTTCTAACCCCTGCCCTAGTGACAGGGGGAGGAAGCATTTTCCCGGCCTCCCATAAGGCTACCCACTCCTGGTGGGCGGGCCAGATGGGGGGACGGGAGAATGCACCACTACCAACTAAACTCCTCTCGAAGACCTGCGCCTTACCGCCGGGTCTGTGGGATCGTGTTGACACGCTCCACGTATGACCCGGGGAGAGTGGCCCGTTAGGGCTCCACCCTATGGGGGGCAGAGGGCCTTACTGCACCCCCCCTTGCGGCTAGGGGAGAGCAAGTCGCGCACGTTGGCGTCTTGTTCTCCCCCGCCGCGCACGTCGGAGTTGGCTCGCTGCGACGTCCGCCTCGCGAACCCTCTCCGCGGTCTCCTTCTGCGAGATGATGTCCTCGCAGAAGGAGACCACGGCCTGCCATCCCTCCCTGCTTCGCAGCATCGCAACTGTGATGCTGGGAAGCGAGAGGTCCGGCCCAACCACAGCGACCAACTCCTGGCGCTGCACCGTCCACGCTGGACACTCCTCCACAGTGTGGCGCGCGGTGTCCCGCAGTGCGCCACAATGGTGGCACGCTTGGGACTCCTCCCTCTGTATTTGGCACAGGTACCTTCCAAAGCACCCATGCCCGGAAAGCACCTGCGCCAAACGATACGTTATAGCCCCATGGGCTCGCGTCTTCCATTCCCGGAGGACTGGGCGTATCGCTTCCACCGTTTTTGCCCCCGCTACGGGAAGCTCCAGTTGCCGCTCCCAATCTTCTAGGCACCTTTCCTCCGCGAGCTTTCGTGCATTCGCCCGCTCCTCAGGGGCCAGTCTGTCGCCCCTCCTTTGCTCCTCCTTACGCTGTTTGTACGCCTCCGAGAGCACTTGGGCTTCGAGCTCCCACGGAGGCGTACCAGCGAGCACGCAGGCGGCCGTCGTGGAGACCGTGCGGTACCCCCTTATCATGCGCAACGCAACTACTCTTTGGGGGCGCCGTAGGGCCGCCCTGTTTTCAGCATCGAGGGCAGAGGCCCAGACTGGAGCTCCGTATAGGGCCATGCTCCTTATTACGCCCGCATATAGCTGCCGGCAGCTCCTATTAGGGCCACCAACATTGGGCAACAGCCTGCCGAGGGCTGCCGCTGCACCGACCACTCTGGGGGCCAGTCGCTTGAAGTGTTCGTGGAAGGTCCAGCGACTATCAAGCACTAGCCCCAGGTACCGCATATGCGGGCGTAATGGGATGACTTCCCCATCGATGACCATATCCTGTCCCGGCGGCGGTCCCTGCCTGGCCCCGTGAAAGACCATGGCCTGGGTCTTGGCCACTGCCACCTCGAGGCCCAGCATTCTGATCCGGCGGATCATATGTTCCGCCCCTGTTTGCGCTAGGCGCTTCGCTTCCGCCAGGTCCCGGCCTCGTGCCAAAACAAGGGTGTCGTCTGCGTAGCACAACACGCTTTGCCGGGGGAGAAGGGCACTGCGAAGCGCCCAATCATATCCTAAATTCCACAGGAGTGGTCCTAAGACCGACCCCTGTGGAACGCCACATTCCATTTTCCGGGCTTTCAATTGCCCATCTTTGTCGAGAAAGACCACCTCCCTTTCCTTCAAATAGTCCCTAATTATTCGGGCAAGGTAGTCAGGGACACCATGATACTTCAGGGCGTCCATGATGACACTATAGGGGAGAGAGTTAAAAGCGTTCTTTATATCTAAAGACACCGCAACCACTCTCTCCCCTTTATTTGCCGCCCTCTGGGTTTCCTCTTTAAGAGCCATTATGGCGTCTATAGTGGACCGCCGCCTTCTAAACCCGAACTGCCTGTCTGACAAGTTCGGGCCCTCCGTGTCCAGATGCTGGACGACTCGGTCGGCTATAATCCGTTCTAACATTTTCCCGAGCTCGTCCAGCAGGACAATGGGTCGATACGCAGACGGCGAATCCAGAGGCCTGTCCTCTTTTTTAAGGAGGCATAACCTTCCTCGCTTCCATGATCGAGGGAATTGCCCGGACGTCAGGCAGGCGTCAAACAGCGCTTTCACGTGGTCGCCCAGATGTCTAAGGGCCACGGGCAATATCCGCCCCGGTATACCATCCGGTCCAGGGGCCTTTCGTTTGGATTTTAGACGATCCGTGACCCCTTCCATCTCGCCCTGCGACACCGGAGGAACACCGCCAGCCGGCTCCGCCTCCCGGGGAGCAGTCCTCACAAGAGAGGGAATCACCGGAGGCGAAGAGGGGAAAAGACCCTCGACCACGCGTGACAACAAGTCCGGGTCCATTGATTCCGTAGGAGGAGCCTGGTTACGGAGCCTGCTCCTAACCATCTTGAAGGGGCGCCCCCACGGGTCATTATTCAGCTCCTCAAGATAGCTCTCCCAAGCTGCTGTCTTCGCCCTGCAGATTCCGTCCGATAGTGCTGTCTTGGCCTGGGCGTATGCTTGCCGAAGACCAAGCTCCTCCCCTGCAACCCTACCCCGTCGCCGTCGGCAACGCTGTAGTGCCCTTCTGGCTGCCAGGCATGCCGTTCTGAGACCGGAAACCTCCTCTGTCCACCAGTATACCCTCCTTTTATGTGGCAGACCCTTCGCCCGTGGCATGGCGGCATCGCACACACTCGTTAGCGTGGCAGTTAGGCACCTCGCCCTCTCCTCAACACTCATGCCACCCAATCGGCCATCCTCGAGGTTCCATGCTTGTACCAGAGCCGCCTCCTCCGCCAGCTCGCGATCCATTTTTGTGACCGCCCACCGAGGAAAACACGATTGGGTCCCTCTGAGGTGAGGTGAGATCACCGCACCAGAGGCGGAACTGACCTCAAACTGAATGTAGTCATGATCCGACAAGGTGACTACATTCTTGAGGACCTGCCATTCCCGCACACGCGCCGCCAGAGCCGGGGTAGCAAAAGTCAGGTCCACTATGGACCCTCCATTTCCCCTCACGCATGTGAACTCGCTGCCCACATTACACAGGCAGAGTCCCGCTGCCACTGCCCAGTCCAAAACGGCGACCCCCTTTGGTGTGTTGCTGCGTTCCCCCCATGCCGTGTGCCAGGCGTTAAAATCCCCCAATACCATGAATTGGGCCGGTGCGAGACGCCCCACTACACCACTTAATACTGTCAGCCACTGCCGCAGTTCCGAGATGCCCCGATTTGGGGAGAAATATACACCAACCAGTGTTATTTCCCCCCAAGTGGCCACCACATAACCCGGTCCCCTCTCACCAACTGAGAGGGGAGGGGAGTAGGCGGCGTTGTATGGGGCCACGATTGTGACAGACTTAGCTGAATCACATGCCCAATTGGGGCGTTGCGGGACCGAATACGGTTCCGCCATTACCGCTATACTGGTTTCCGCCTCCGCTGCATATTGCAGGAAGAGGTCCTGCGCTGCAGCGGAGTGGTTAAGATTCCCTTGTAGGAGGTTGAGGTGTCTGTAGGCCATTAAGTTGACATATAGTTTTCCTCAACCTCCGCCTGAGCGGTGGTTTCAGGCTTGCGGGCTGGGGCCTTGGTGCGAAGGGACAGCTTTGCCTTCACCGCCGGAGGGCGGCATTTACTTCCTCCCATGTAATGGTTGTACGGGAGCTTAGCCGCCTTGCAGACCGCACAGCACAACTCTCCAGAACAGCTAGCTGCTTTGTGACCCTTCTTCCCGCACCGGAAGCAGGTGTCACTTTGGTCCGCATTACACATGCACAGTTGTCTGGTATGCCCCGTCACCATACACTTGAAACAACGGAGCGGAAGAGGCTCCAGTGCACGGACCGGCGCTGAGGTCCAGCCAACCCTAATACGACCTGACTCGACCACGACCTTCGCCGCCCCGACGGGGCATTTGACCAGGACTGATCCCAGCCCATTTGGGCCCAGCCAGATACTCGTCAGCAGTTACCGAGTCGTCTAGTCCGGAAACCCGTAGGTCTACCGTTTTCACCGGCCTCGTGACTCTGGCCGTTTCCCCCAGGGTTTCCCTTAGCTTTGCGGCCAAGAGGTCTGCCTTATCCCCGCTGGTGGCACCGGGGATCTCAAATATTCTGGTGCCTGTGGCAGAGACCTTAACCTTCATTTCTTCGATCCCCAGATCCTGAATGTTAATTTCTCTTTTGGCCTTAGCTATTGCCTCAGCGTATGTCGCCCCCTTATCAGCCTGTTCCGTGGAAATGGCCAACACTACTGCCGAAGACTTTGGAGCTGTGAGCTTAGTCTTTTTCACAGCCACAGTTTTAGGTGTCTGCTGCTTTCCCGCCCTATTGTCTGCCACTGCACCGTTGGCCGCAGTGGATGGCCCAGCAGCCGCTGAAGGCTTGACCGGTCGGCCATTTTTCCCAACCTCAGTCCATTGTTCCGCCCTCGAGGCAACACTTGCATATGTGGGGGTCTGTTTCCCGGCCCCCATGGGTGCTTGTACTGGGGCAGAGTTCGACTGAGCCCGCGGACTAACCTTCGGTGTGGGTTTGTTAGTCTTTCTCTGATCGGCGGCCAGAGGCGGGCGGAGGACGGGTGCCGGTGGAAGCCTCATCTCGATGCCTTCGATCCGAGCGTTCAGCATGTTCCCGAAGGTGACCGTCAGTGATTTCTCCAAAGTCGCAAAAAATTCCCTCATCTCTGGGTTGGAGAGCAACGTCGAGGGAGTTACGGGTGCCATCATTTCTGGTTCAGGTTCAGCACTTTCCTGATCGGATCGCCTGCGATACGCATCCTGATTGCACCTCTCCTCAAACGACCGCTTAAGTGCCGCCATCTCCGCCGTCAGGTGCTTCACCTGTTTTTCAAGCCTTTTATTGTCCGCTTGCAGACGGCGGGACTCCTCCGTGGCCGAAATGGACATCATTTCCTTGACAACCTCCCTTATTTTGTTACTCGCCTCCGTAATATCATTCTTAAACTCGCGCTTAAGATTACCGGAGCTGCTGACCACGTTGAGTAGCTTCTGCGTGAGATTATCAACCTCCGCCCGCATTCGCACTGTTGACCTCACGGAAACCGCAGATACATCCGATTCCATAGACGGATCTCTTGCCATTCTCTTTGGCTTGTCGCCACAAGGGGCTGATGGTGGGCCCATCTCATCCGAAGAAGAACTTTCATGTCCTTCCTGAATTTTATCCTTGTTCTTCCCCTTTTCCTTCTTCTTATTTTTCTTGGCCTTGACGGCCTCATTTCGAAGCCTACTCTGCTCCTCCCTTCTTTCAATTTCCATCAGCTCGTGCTCCTCCCGCGCCTCAGCCGAATTTGCTTTACGCATCTGACTGAGACCGGTATATTTTCCCGAGCCTGCCGATAATCCACCTCGTCGTCCTCTATTGGAAGATGTTCCGCTAGCCTTGCTAACTGAGGCTAAGGGCGCATCACCTTCGTCTGAGCCCTTCAAGTCCAATTCAATCAATGACTCCCCTCCAGGACGTTTTCTCTGGGCCTTGGGGGCCTCTCTAGGAATCTCTTTATTCCTTTCCATTACCGGAGAGCACGATCTTGATCTACAAGAGTCCCCCTCCGAGTAGATCACATCATCCTCAAACGTAACAGACGCCATGTCTGCCACGCATGAGGGTACAAAAACACAAAATTAAAGTTCACTGAGCTAGTATCAGTTTACTCACGCAAACAATAAAATATAATAGGCACGAAACCTATCACACTGGTGGTGCCGATTGCTCAAGCACCACCAAGAAAATCAAAACCGTTAGCAATCCAATGTCGTCAAGAGCGCAATCCAAAGTGTCCAAAAACAAGCCAAGTCAGTCAAGAAGGTATAAGCGAAGTCCGTAAGAAGTGCCAAAGTCGTCGTATTTACTGCAGAATCAATCCAAAACAAGCCAAGTTGTTGTAAATCCGGCAGAGGCCGAAGCCGCCCACGGCGCGCGGCCCGGATATCGACTTTTCAAATAGAAAATTCGATTTCCGGATACCACTGCGTAAGCTACCTGGACGACCTGGCCGACCACTGCTACCGCTGGTTGGACGACTTAGCAAAAACTGAAAAAAATTAATTTCTCAGAAATTACTAAGCCGAAATGCGATTTTCTGGTACCAAACGAGAGACCAAAAATTCCCACACCTAAGTTCCGAAAATAGTAATTTTCGCAACCAAAGTGCCCTCCGAAAAACGTCAACCTAACCTAACCTAACCTAACCTAACCTAACCTAACCTAACCTAACCTAACCTAACCTAACCTAACCTAACCTAACCTAACCTAACCTAACCTAACCTAACCTAACCTAACCTAACCTAACCTAACCTAACCTAACCTAACCTAACCTAACCTAACCTAACCTAACCTAACCTAACCTAACCTAACCTAACCTAACCTAACCTAACCTAACCTAACCTAACCTAACCTAACCTAACCTAACCTAACCTAACCTAACCTAACCTAACCTAACCTAACCTAACCTAACCTAACCTAACCTAACCTAACCTAACCTAACCTAACCTAACCTAACCTAACCTAACCTAACCTAACCTAACCTAACCTAACCTAACCTAACCTAACCTAACCTAACCTAACCTAACCTAACCTAACCTAACCTAACCTAACCTAACCTAACCTAACCTAACCTAACCTAACCTAACCTAACCTAACCTAACCTAACCTAACCTAACCTAACCTAACCTAACCTAACCTAACCTAACCTAACCTAACCTAACCTAACCTAACCTAACCTAACCTAACCTAACCTAACCTAACCTAACCTAACCTAACCTAACCTAACCTAACCTAACCTAACCTAACCTAACCTAACCTAACCTAACCTAACCTAACCTAACCTAACCTAACCTAACCTAACCTAACCTAACCTAACCTAACCTAACCTAACCTAACCTAACCTAACCTAACCTAACCTAACCTAACCTAACCTAACCTAACCTAACCTAACCTAACCTAACCTAACCTAACCTAACCTAACCTAACCTAACCTAACCTAACCTAACCTAACCTAACCTAACCTAACCTAACCTAACCTAACCTAACCTAACCTAACCTAACCTAACCTAACCTAACCTAACCTAACCTAACCTAACCTAACCTAACCTAACCTAACCTAACCTAACCTAACCTAACCTAACCTAACCTAACCTAACCTAACCTAACCTAACCTAACCTAACCTAACCTAACCTAACCTAACCTAACCTAACCTAACCTAACCTAACCTAACCTAACCTAACCTAACCTAACCTAACCTAACCTAACCTAACCTAACCTAACCTAACCTAACCTAACCTAACCTAACCTAACCAGTGGGTAACATGATAGAAAAGAACAAGGAGATAAAAGAACAGGTGGAGGCGATATATGAAAAACGCACAAGGAACCCACACGTCACACACGTAGTTGTGAAAGTATCCCCCGCGATTTGGCAGCAGCTGACAGAGTCGGGGTCTATCCAGCTACAATGGGGCATCTCAAGAGTGGAGGATCAGACCCCGTTAATCCAGTGCTCCCGCTGCTTGGGCTACGGCCATATCAAGCAGGCCTGTCAGGAGCGGCTGGACAGCTGTAGCCACTGCGGGGGAGATCATCTGTACGACGTGTGTACGGAGAAACAAAGTCCCCCCAGTTGCGTAAACTGCAAAAGAGCCAACCTATCGGACACTGGACACAATACATTTAACATGGTGTGTCCCATAAGGATGAAATGGGATAGGTTGGCCCGCGCGAAGGTAGCGTATTGCTAAAGGCTCGGTTAAGGCAATAAACGAAAACGGAAAACAAAGAGTGATACAGGCGAACCTCCAGCGAAGTAAAAATGCTACGAGTGAAATTATCCACGAAGCAGGGAGGAGTAAAACAAGCTTCGCACTAATTCAGGAGCCGTACGTGGGGAACAAGGGGGTAGTGGGAGACCATCCAGGAATCCGAATAATCCAGGCGGCCCATGAGGTTGGGAAAGTGAACAAGGCTGCGGTTATGATTTTCAACCCGAATATAGCGGTGCTTCAATTTCCCAACCTCACGACTACTAACATCGTGGCAGCGGTACTGCATGCCCCTGGATGGAAGATCGGAGTGGTCTCCTACTACTTTGAACCAGACCAGGATATCGAACCCTACGTACGACACCTGAAGAGGATCAAGGAGGAGTTAGAGCTGGAGACAAAGAAAATTGTGATAGGAGGGGACGCAAACGCCTGGAGTGAGTGGTGGGGTAGCATGAAATCCAATGAAAGAGGAGAATACATGATAGGAGAAATAAACGATATGGGGTTGAGTGTAGTAAATATAGGAGACACCCCAACATTCTGCACATGGAGAGGCGGAAAACAGTACAAAAGCTCCGTTGACGTGACGTGTTGCTCGGCGGACATGATTGACGCGATACAAAATTGGAGGGTAGACGAGACACTGACTACCTCGGACCACAACGCCATTTTATTTGAGATAGAGTTAGGCAAAGTAGGAAGCGGAAATAATAATAAAAGAACTACAAGGAAATATACAACAAAGAAAACAAGCTGGGTAGATTTTAAGGAAGAAATAAAAAAATTATTAGACTTAGGAAATATAAACATAGAGATGATAAAGAGAATTAATAACAAAGAAGACCTGGAAGAACTAATAAATAAATACAACCAAGTAATTGAAGACTCCTGTAAAAAACATACAAAAAGAAAGAAATCGAAACATGAGGTAAAAGTGGCGTGGTGGACCGAGGAGTTAGAGGAAAAGAAAAAAGAAATGATAAGAAGGAAGAAGAGAATAAGATGGGCAGCGCCAAACCGGAAATCGTGGACGGTCGAGCAATACCTAACGTCAAAAAGGGAGTTTGAGGAGGAAATGGACAGAATGAGGATAAACAGTTGGAAGGAATTCTGTGGCAAGCAGGAAAGGGAGACAATGTGGGAGGGCATATATAGAGTGATCGGCAGAACAACGGCCAGCTATGAGGACTTACCCATTGTCAGGGACGGCAACGTCACCAGCCCGAAGGAGTCCGTGCAAATAATGGCGGAAAGCTTCTACCCGGAGGACACCGACTTGGGAGAAAATGAGAGCCACAAGGAGACGAGGAGGAGCGCAGCCAAAGCAAACGAGGGTAACGAAAATGATATTCAGGACCCTCCGTTTGTGGAGGCTGAACTCATCCACGCAGTGGCCTCATTTAATCCGAAGAAGGCCCCGGGTAGTGATGGCTTTACCGCAGATATATGCGCAGCAGCCATAACAGCACGGACAGACATAGCCCTGGCAATATACAACAAGTGCCTCGAGCTCTCCCACTTCCCAAAGCCCTGGAAGGAAGCCACCATAATCCTCCTCAGAAAACCCGGGAAGACAGACTACACCCAACCCAAGTCGTACCGACCGATAGGGCTCCTGGCGGTGTTAGGGAAAATTTTAGAGAAGATGCTGGTGAAAAGAATTAAGTGGTATGTGCTCCCCAAGTTAAACCCATGCCAGTACGGGTTTGTGCCGCAGCGCAGTACCGAAGATGCCCTCTATGACATGATCCAGCGGGTCAAACATAATCTGGACGAGAAGAAGATTATGGCGTTGATCTCGCTGGACATAGAGGGGGCGTTCGATAATGCGTGGTGGCCAAAAATAGTCGTGCAGCTGAAGGAAAAGGAGTGCCCGGTGAATCTGCGAAGGCTTGTGGACAGTTACTTACAAGATCGGAAAGTAACGGTGAGGTACGCGGGGGAGGAGTTCGGCAAGACGACGAACAAGGGATGCGTCCAAGGTTCGATTGGAGGCCCCTTGTTCTGGAACTTGATACTGGACCCTCTGCTCGACGACCTCGCCGAACAAAACATCTACTGTCAAGCCTTCGCAGACGATATCGTGCTTATAGTAGAGGGGAGCACTGCCTTAGAGGTTTCGGAGAAAGCCAATGCCGCTCTCTCCCATGTTCAACAGTGGGGTGTGGCGAACAAGCTGAAGTTCGCCCCCCACAAAACGCAGGCCATGGTAATTACCAAAAGATTAAAATTCGACACGCCGCGACTGAACATGGGAGGCATCGACATTGAGCTAGTTAAGGAAATGAAAGTGTTAGGATTAATCATTGATAATAAATTAACCTTCAACCAACACATAGCATACATAACCAAAAAAGCATTAAATATTTATAAAGGTATAAGTAGAGCGGCTAGGGCCACTTGGGGACTGCACCCAGAGGTAATAAAAACAATTTATAAGGCGGTAATAGAGCCGGTGATATTATACGCGGCAAGTGTTTGGGCCAGAGAAGCCACCAAAGCAGTCTCCAGGAAGGCGTTTGATGTAGTGCAGAGAGGATTCGCGCAGAAGATAATTAAATGTAACCGGACAGTGTCACTCAACGCCGCCTTAGTATTGTCTGGGCTGCTTCCGCTGGACCTTCGGGTCCAAGAAGCGTCCCAGCTTTATGAGGCAAAGCGAGGGAAACCCCAGGCAGTACTAACCGGCAGGAAAGTGGAGGAGCGCGAATCCTTCCTGATGGCTGATCACCCCAGTAAAACGGTAGATGCAAAATTCAAACTTGTGGAAAACGCGGACGAGGATGACATGCTGGCAGAAGACCTGGTAAGAATCTATACAGATGGTAGCAAACTGGAGGGGAAAGTTGGAGCCGCCCTGACCTGTTGGGAAGGGCAAATTGAAACGATTACCCGGAAGTTTAAGCTGGAACCATACTGTACGGTCTTCCAGGCCGAGCTGTATGCCATCCTCCAAGCGACCGAAATTCTTATTGGCAAAAAATTCGGAAAAGCTGCCGTGCTTAGCGACTCCAGATCCGCCCTCCAAGCGCTCCAGGATCCAGACTCATCGCACCCGATCACCAGAGCGATTCAAGGCAACCTCCAGACACTTAGAGACAACCACCAACTCGTCTCACTCTACTGGATAAGGGCCCACGTCGGTGTGAACGGGAACGAAAGAGCGGACCAATTAGCCAAGGAGGCGGCTCTCAAGCTGAAGTGTAGGTCGCATTACGACTGTTGCCCCATCTCCTTTGTGAAGCGCCATTTGCGCGCAGCTACAAAGGCAGAGTGGGACCGTAGGTACACTTCAGAAAGCACGGCGAGCACTACAAAAATCTTCCTACCGAATGGGGTGGAGGCGTACAGCATAGTGCGGAAGATGGAGGTGGACCGGCCGACCTCGCAGATGCTGACGGGACATGGTGGGTTCGCAGCGTACTTGCATAGATTTAAATGCAAGGACAACCCATCATGCGTTTGTGACCCGACAGTGAGCGAGGACATCTTCCACATTATGCTGGACTGCCCTCTGCACTGCATTGATAGGTACACATTAACACAGACGCTAGACACACAACTGAGCAAAGACACCCTAAAAGAAATAATGAGAAACTGTAAAGAAAGAGAGAAACTGATAGAATATGCAAAGAAAATTATAAAAATTGTTAACGAAAGAAATAAGACATGAGGAAGGACAGTATATGTACTAAAGCACAAATATGTAATACGAAATAAGACATAAATAAGTAAAGATATAAGAGATTTAAGATTTAAGAGATAAATGTAAAGAAAAGATTTAAATAAAGTGTAAAAATTTTATTTACCCTAATAAAGAAAGCACTAAATATAATAGAATAGGCGGGCATCCCACCCGTTAATGAATAAAAGATGATGGATGATAGAAAGAACCAGTATGTGGAATGAAAGTACGAGAGGAACAATAGCGAGAACTGGCATGAAAGGATATCAGATACATAAAGGCCTGGACCTCGTGTCTAGGGAGCGGTGCTAAAAAAAAAAAAAAAAAAAAAAAAA
>OY750758.1:40000-47500 GCA_963556745.1 Catoptria pinella | reverse complement strand
ACCTAACCTAACCTAACCTAACCTAACCTAACCTAACCTAACCTAACCTAACCTAACCTAACCTAACCTAACCTAACCTAACCTAACCTAACCTAACCTAACCTAACCTAACCTAACCTAACCTAACCTAACCTAACCTAACCTAACCTAACCTAACCTAACCTAACCTAACCTAACCTAACCTAACCTAACCTAACCTAACCTAACCTAACCTAACCTAACCTAACCTAACCTAACCTAACCTAACCTAACCTAACCTAACCTAACCTAACCTAACCTAACCTAACCTAACCTAACCTAACCTAACCTAACCTAACCTAACCTAACCTAACCTAACCTAACCTAACCTAACCTAACCTAACCTAACCTAACCTAACCTAACCTAACCTAACCTAACCTAACCTAACCTAACCTAACCTAACCTAACCTAACCTAACCTAACCTAACCTAACCTAACCTAACCTAACCTAACCTAACCTAACCTAACCTAACCTAACCTAACCTAACCTAACCTAACCTAACCTAACCTAACCTAACCTAACCTAACCTAACCTAACCTAACCTAACCTAACCTAACCTAACCTAACCTAACCTAACCTAACCTAACCTAACCTAACCTAACCTAACCTAACCTAACCTAACCTAACCTAACCTAACCTAACCTAACCTAACCTAACCTAACCTAACCTAACCTAACCTAACCTAACCTAACCTAACCTAACCTAACCTAACCTAACCTAACCTAACCTAACCTAACCTAACCTAACCTAACCTAACCTAACCTAACCTAACCTAACCTAACCTAACCTAACCTAACCTAACCTAACCTAACCTAACCTAACCTAACCTAACCTAACCTAACCTAACCTAACCTAACCTAACCTAACCTAACCTAACCTAACCTAACCTAACCTAACCTAACCTAACCTAACCTAACCTAACCTAACCTAACCTAACCTAACCTAACCTAACCTAACCTAACCTAACCTAACCTAACCTAACCTAACCTAACCTAACCTAACCTAACCTAACCTAACCTAACCTAACCTAACCTAACCTAACCTAACCTAACCTAACCTAACCTAACCTAACCTAACCTAACCTAACCTAACCTAACCTAACCTAACCTAACCTAACCTAACCTAACCTAACCTAACCTAACCTAACCTAACCTAACCTAACCTAACCTAACCTAACCTAACCTAACCTAACCTAACCTAACCTAACCTAACCTAACCTAACCTAACCTAACCTAACCTAACCTAACCTAACCTAACCTAACCTAACCTAACCTAACCTAACCTAACCTAACCTAACCTAACCTAACCTAACCTAACCTAACCTAACCTAACCTTTTTTTTTTTTTTTTGTATCAAGAGGAGAATGCAATCTTTACGCATACCAAACGGCATGTTGGGGTCGGTCACCCCCCAGGCTGTTACCCGGGGCATGTTCCTCGCCGCACCCAGCCCTCCCGCCAAGCCTAATAGGCTTCGCGTCAGGGCTGGGTGGTTCTAACCCCTGCCCTAGTGACAGGGGGAGGAAGCATTTTCCCGGCCTCCCATAAGGCTACCCACTCATAGTGGGCGGGCCAGATGGGGGGACGGGAGAATGCACCACTACCAACTAAACTCCTCTCGAAGACCTGCGCCTTACCGCCGGGTCTGTGGGATCGTGTTGACACGCTCCACGTATGACCCGGGGAGAGTGGCCCGTTAGGGCTCCACCCTATGGGGGGCAGAGGGCCTTACTGCACCCCCCCTTGCGGCTAGGGGAGAACAAGTCGCGCACGTTGGCGTCTTGTTCTCCCCCGCCGCGCACGTCGGAGTTGGCTCGCTGCGACGTCCGCCTCGCGAACCCTCTCCGCGGCCTCCTTCTGCGAGACGACGTCTTCGCAGAAGGAGACCACGGCCTGCCATCCCTCCCTGCTTCGCAGCATCGCAACTGTGATGCTGGGAAGCGAGAGGTCCGGCCCAACCGCAGCAACCAACTCCTGGCGCTGCGCCGTCCACGCTGAGCACTCTTCTAGAGTGTGGCGCGAGGTGTCCTGCGGTGCTCCACAGTGGTGGCACACCTGCAACTCCTCCCTCTGTATCTGACACAGGTACCTTCCGAAGCACCCATGCCCGGAAAGCACCTGCGTCAGCCTGAAAGTGAGTGACCCATGGGTCCTCTCCTTCCATTCCTTGAGGACGGGGCGGATGGCTTCGACCGTCTTATGCCCTGCTATTGGGGACTCCAGCTGTAGCCCCCACTCCTCCAAGGATCTCTCCTCCGCAATCCGCCGGACATTTTGCCGCTCCTCCGGGGCAAGGCGGTCTCCCCTCGCCCTTTCCTCCTTGCGCTGCCAGTACACCTCCGAAAGAACCTGGGCTTCTAGTTCCCATGGAGGCGTACCAGCGAGCGCACAGGCCGCGGACCACGACACGGTGCGGTAGCCTCTGATGATGCGCGAGGCCACTATCCGCTGTGGGCGCCGTAATGCCGCCTTATTTTCGGCGTTCAGGGCGTCTGACCATACGGGGGCACCATACAGGGCCATACTGCGTATGACCCCCGCATACAGACGCCGACAACTCCTGTTCGCCCCTCCAACGTTAGGCAGCAATCTGCCGAGGGCTGCCGCTGCCTTTACTAGTCTGGGAGCTAGTTGCTGGAAGTGGGCCTTGAAGCTCCACCTACCGTCCAGTACTAACCCCAGGTACTTCATGATCGGACGAAGGGGGACTACCACTCCGTCCACGACCATGTCTTCGCCCGGTGGTGGGCCTTGTCTCGGCCCATGAAAGACTATGGCCTGAGTCTTGGCCACGGCCACTTCCAGGCCCAGCCTTCTAATTCGAGCAATCACGCCCTCCGCTCCAATCATGGCCAGGCGCTTCGCGTCCGCGAGATCTCGACCCCGAGCAGTAACCAGAGTGTCATCTGCATAGCAGGTGACACTGACTCGAGGGAGAAGGACGCCACGAAGCACCCAGTCATAAGCTAAGTTCCACAGGAGCGGACCCAACACCGACCCCTGTGGAACACCGCACTCCATACGCCGGACCTTCAGCTGCCCATCCGATGCCAAAAAGACAACCTCTCTTTCTTCAAGGTAATCCCTAATGATTCCAGCTAGATACGGGGGGACGCCATGATGTCGTAACGCGTCCCTGACGACGCTGTAGGGGAGAGAGTTAAAGGCATTCTTTATGTCTAAAGATACCGCTACGACTCTCTCCCCTTTTGCGACCGCTGCTCTGCACGACTCCTTTAGAGACATGATGGCGTCTATTGTAGACCTCTGCCTCCTGAAGCCAAACTGTCTGTCCGATAGGTTCGGACCCTCCGCGTCCAGATGTTGGACGACTCGGTCAGCTATCAACCTCTCAAGCATTTTTCCGAGTTCGTCCAAGAGAACCACTGGTCGATAGGCGCTCGGAGAGTCCGGTGGCCTATTATTCTTTGACAGGAGGCAGAGTCTACCCCTCTTCCAAATCTTCGGGAATTTCCCAGTACGGAGGCAGGCATCAAAGAGCGCCCTAACTTCCTCGCCCAGGTGCTTGAGAGCGATGGGCAGTATTCGTCCGGGAATTCCGTCAGGGCCAGGCGCTTTTCTTTTATTCCGGAGACGATCCGTGACGCCCTCCATTTCCGCGTCAGTTATGGGGGTGAACCCCTGTGTCGGATCAGAAGCCTGGGGTGTAGGGCCTATCAGGGGGGACACCTGTGGAGGCGTGGCAGGGAAAAGGCCATCTACCACGCTTGAGAGGAGACCTAAATCCATCGACTCGGTGGGTGGCGCCTGATTACGGAGCCTGCTCCTGATCATCCTGTACGGGCGCCCCCACGGGTCCGCGTCCAGACTTTCCAAATACTCCTCCCAGGCTGATGTCTTTGCCCTGCATATGCCCTCTGACAAGGCTTGCTTAGCCCCACTGAAGGCCTGTCGAAGTCGGGATTCCTCGCCCGGTTGGCGGTTTCGCCTGCGTCGGCACCGTTGAAGGGCTCTTCTGGCCCGGAGGCAGGCAATTCGGAGCGACGAAACTTCCTCATTCCACCAGTATACCCGGTTCCTGCGTGGAATGCGCCTAACTACCGGCATGGAGGCATCGCACACCTTCGTCAGGGAGGTCGTCAGCTGTGCAGCGAGATCGTCAACGCTTGACTCCTCTACCTGACTGCCCTGAAGGTTCCATGCCTCCATCAAAGCCGCCTCCTCTGCAAGTTCGCGGTCGAGCTTTGTGTGGGCCCAGCGAGGAAAGCATCGCAACGATGCCCCAGGAGGAAGGGGGCGGTTCCCATCAGTGGACGACACGACTTTAAAGTTGATATGGTCGTGGTCCGACATTGACAACACGTCTTTCATGACGTGCCAGTCCCGAACTCGAGCCGCCAGTGCAGGGGTTGCGAATGTCAGGTCGACGATGGACCCTCCGCCCCCCCTTACAAACGTGTATTCTCGACCCCGGTTACAAAGCACGAGCCCCGCCGCCACCGCCCAGTCAAGGACCGCCACTCCCTTTGGGGTGTCGCTGCGCTCGCCCCAGGCCGTGTGGTGGGCGTTGAAGTCGCCCAACACCAGCAATTGCGCTGGCGCAAGACGGCCCACCACACCGCTCAACAAATTGAGCCACTGCTGTAGCTCGGACATGCCCCGATTTGAGGAGAAATAGACACCCACGAGTGTCATTTCTCCCCAAGAGGCCGCCACATAACCCGGTCCTCTCTCGACTACGGAGAGTGGAGGGGAGTAGGCGGCGGAAAATGGGGCCATTATGGCGACAGTGTCTGTCGTATCGCCTGCCCAATTAGGGCGCTGGGGAACGAAATATGGCTCCGCCACTACCATCAGGTTTATATTCAGCTCCGCTACGTGCTGCAGGAGAAGATCCTGCGCAGCAGCGGAGTGATTTATATTCCCTTGGAGGATGTTGAGGTGCCTAGGCATTATGTAGACATATGGCCATCCTCAACATCGCTCCGTGCCGCAGCTTCCATCGACTGACGCGGGGGAGCCCCACTCCTGAGCGATAGTTTCGCTCTGACTGTTGGGGGGCGGCATTTACTCCCCCCCATGAAGTGGTTGGCCGGGAGCTTCGCCGCTTTACAGACCGCGCAGTTTAGCTCCATGGAGCACTCTGCGGCCTTATGGCCCTTCCTCCCGCACCGGAAGCACGTGTCGGTGTGATCTACCTCACAGGAGCACAGCTGCCTCGTGTGCCCCGTGATCATGCACTTGAAACACCGGAGCGGGAGCGGCTCCAAGACACGAATCGGCACCGATACCCAACCAACCCTGAGACGGCCTGAGTCGGCCAATACCTTCGCTGCCGTAATAGGGCACTTTACCAGCGCTGATCCCATTCCTCCCGGGCCCACACGGACAGCACCAACACGAACCTGGTCAGAAGAACAGCCCCCCTGATCAGCCACCGCAGCGCGGAGTTCATCGGCGTCAATAGAATCGTCGAGCCCGGATACTCGCATATCTGCGGTCTTCACGGGTCTCGAGATTTTCACCGATTCGCCAAGAGTCTCCCTCAGCTTCTCCGCGAGGAGGTCCGCTTTGTCCCCACTTGTCGAACCGGGGATTTCCAAAACTCGGGTGCCGGTGGCCGATACTTTTATTTTCAGCTCCTCGATGCCGAGGTCCTTAATTTTAATTTCCTTTTTGGCCTTAGTGATGGCCGCGGCATATGTTACCCCCTTCTTCTCCTGTTCCGGCAGGATGGTCATCATAATGGCCGAAGTCTTCGGAGAACTTAACTTCGGCTTTTTCGGAGCCACGGGTTTTGGAGGCTGTGGGTTCGCCGCCTTAATGCCAGCTGAATTGGCCTGCCCTGTAGGCACACCCGGCTTTATTGGACGTCCGTTCTTGCCCACTTCAGTCCATTGTTCGGCCTTCGCTTTATCCGCGTATGACAGACGAGAGACTTGGGGTTCCACCCTAGAGGGACCAGGTACGGCGTCGATTCTCGGCTGTGTCACCGGAACAGCGGGTTGATTTTCCTTCCTCTTGTCCGCCGCCAGCGGTGGGCGGTAGCTAGGTGGTGGAGGCAGTCGCTGCTCAATGCCGGCGATCCTCGCATCCAGCATGTTGCCGAACATATTTGCGAGCGACTTCTGGAGGACACCCACCCACTCCGGCAGCTCAAAATCTGAGAGGGACTGCGACTGTGACTGCCTCGGCTCCGGTTCGAGACCTTGCTCCGTCTGCTGGCCCGTTGGGCTTTTCTTCTCCGAACGTCTGCGCTGGGCATCCATTGTGCAACGTTCTTCAAATTGGCGTCTGAGGGCGGAAATCTCAGACCTAAGACTTAAAATCTCCTCCTGTAGCCTCCTGTTTGTCTCTTGGAGGCGGCGGGTCTCCTCCGTGGTCGAGTGACCGACTATTTCCTTGACCACCTCTTTGATTTTGTGGCCAGCATCGGAGAGCTCTTTTTTGAACTCCCTCTTTAAGTTCCCCGACTTAGACACAACCTCGACAATTCTCTCCGTCTGCCGCTCGATCTCCTGCCTCATTGCCATCGAGGATCTTTCGGACCTCTCCGACAGGCACGAGTGCAAAGACTCCGAGGATGGGAACCTACTACCCAAACGCTCCGGCTCTGTTCTGGGTGGTTCAGGTGGGCCCATTTGTCCTGGTTGGGACTTCTGATCGTTAGTGCCCTTGCCCTTTCCTTTCTCCACTTTCTTTTTCTTTAACTCTCCCTTCTTCTGCTCTTTTGCCCCTTTCTGATCCTCTTTTCTCATTAATTCCTCATGCTCGTGTAACTCTCGAGCCTCCTGTGAGTTTTTCTTGCGCATCAAGCTGTGGCCCACGTAGCTTCCTGCTCCAGAGGAACGTCCCCTAACAGGGTTATTGCTCACTTTCTGAGCCTTCTCTTCAGCCGCGAACGGGGCCTCGGCCTCGTCTGAGCTTCCCAATTCCTGCAAGGTCCCTTCCGATGGACGTTTTCTTTGAGGGGTTATATACTCTCCCTCATCTTCACTGGAGTCCGTTGCCATCAGCTCCCCGTACTCGTCAATCGCGCTCATGGCTCATGAGAGCACGCGAAGGTGACGAAACGGCGCACAAGACAGACGATCACCAGACAAACACGCAAAATTGCCCGTAGACAACAAACCAAATCGCTTTGGTGGTGTCGATCACTCGAGCACCACCAAGAAAACCAAAAATCCGTAGGCAAGCCAAAGTCAATAGAATAGCAATCAAAATAACCAAAATCAAGCCAAGTTCGTCGTAAAAGTATCGTCAAAGTCCGTATAGCACAGCAAAAGTCGTCAGTTTTAAACAAAATCAACCCAAAAACAAGTCAGGTTGTTGAAAATCCGGCAGGGGCCGAAGCCGCCCACGGCACGCGGCCCGGATATCGACTTTTCAAAGAGAAAATTCGATCTCCGGGAACCACTGCGAAGACTATCTGGACGACCTGGTCGACCACTGCTACCGCTGGTCGGACGACTTAGCAAAAACTGAAAAAAATTAATTTCTCAGAAATTACTAAGCCGAAA
>OY750758.1:17500-22500 GCA_963556745.1 Catoptria pinella | reverse complement strand
TTGTAAAACCAGTATCTTTTTCAGTATCACCAAATAACCAAATATCACCAAAAAACTATATTTTCATACAAACAAAGAACTTTTGTATGAAAAATAGGGACCTTAGGTAAACTTTTTCACATTTTAAATTTTAATAAAATTCATAACTTTTGAAATATTCACGCTAGCTTCGTTCTGTTTACGTTTTTAGATTCAGGAGCCCTTCTGGCATCTTTTAAGATTACTTAAATTTTCATATTTCTGTTCCTTAATTTTTTTATCGTTAAATTTCACATATTTTCCACTAAAAATCATTAAAATCGTCTGTTTTTCAGCCATAACTTTGTCTGGTTTTAACAAAATTCGTAGTTTTTAGTCTTAAAATATAGATCTAGTGGAGAACAAACTTTTCTTTTCTACTAATTTTTCTCGTAAGCTCATAGTTTTCCCACAATTTAATTTTTAAATTTTACAAAAATTGCCTTTTTCATAATATTTTTTCTAGTAATTTTGTAGTTTAGCAAACGTTCGTTCTCCGAAAGTATTTGACTTTTTCACATTATTATTTTTGTATTTCATTATTTACCCTTGCGCCTACGTTGTGCTAGCTTGACCGACGCCGAGACGCTGAAAAACTAACTAGTAGGCCGAACGGCGCCGGTTGCGAAAATCACTTATTTGAAATTCTTTGTCTTTCCACATAACTTTTTTGTTTTTAAAGTTTCTTATGTTAAGTTTTTAATTTCTATTAGGACTCAGCGCGGCGCGCATTTTGATATATTGCGCGCGTCTGTAGCGAGTCTTTACCTTTTTATTCTTAATTTTTTCTAACATTTTTTTTGTATATTTTGAAAAATTCATAACTTCATGTTATATTATTATTTCTTTGTTTTTATTTCACATAAATCATTTGTAAACTAGCGCCTAATTGCGCATAATAATTTCTTCTTAATAAATTTCTCCTAACAATTTTGGCAGACGTACAAAATTTGTTAAAAATAAAATTCATAAAACCATTAAAAAATGGGCGGGAAACGCAAGAAACCCGTCGAAAAACCCCCAAATGAGAACGAAGACTCATCCGGTAGCAACGACGAGTCTGAAACCTCCGATGTATTTGTAGACATTGGTGAATCTGAGCCAGAAACCTCAAATAAAAAACCGACATCCATCCCTAAAAAGACAACTTCTAAAACATCAAAGAAAACCTCCAAAAAGTCTCAAGAAAAAACTCTAGAAGAAAAATACCAATCCTACCTTGCACCCGAGAAACCTGACGACTCTAAAGAAACCAAATTTATTAAAGTAATCATGCAATCTACTCACCAAATTAATGACCTCTTAAATGCTGCCAACTCACTCACAAGAACGAATAAACTTAAAATATTTGAGTTACTAGTTCAAATAGAAAGCTCGACCGAACAATTCATCGATTCAACTCCACAATCTACGCAAACCGATACTAAACAACAAGACCTTCACACAATTGAGACAATTAACAAGACCTTAGAACAAGGCCTCAATAAAATTCAAAAAACACTAAACGATAACTTCAATAAAAATAAACCGTCTTACGCCAACATTACAAAAACCCCAGTCGTACAACCGACTCCCCAATCTACCACTAATAAGAGTAAACCCGCCATAATCATTGAGTCTAAAACTGAGGTTTCAAACCCGAAAGAGACCATCAAAAACTGGAGGGAGAGCGTGTCTTTCAGAGACTCAAACTTTACTCCAGCCGCAACGAAGATCCTTTCAAAAAATAAAATCAAAGTTGAATTTGATAAAATCGAAGAGCGTGACCACATCTTACAAAAAATAAATAATAGCACAACAAAAGTAAATGCCGAACTACCCAAAAGTTTAAAACCTATGTTCATCATCAAAGGAATACCTAACGAACTTAAACCAGAAGAAATTAAAGAACTTTTAATCACCCAAAACCAATCCATCAAACAAAATTACAAAAATGAATCAGACCTTCAATATAAACTTAAACTCAACAATAGAAACAACCAACTTTACAATGCCATATTCATGGCGGAACCACTCATATGGAAAGCCATTGTCGAGGCTGGAAGAGTCAATCTTGACTACTATAGAGTACATGTAGAAAACCATGTACCCGTACTTCAATGCTATAAATGCTTGCAGTACGGCCATACCACCAAAAACTGCACCTCTGAAAGCAACTACTGCTCTCACTGTGCCTCCGATAAACACTTCTTCAAAGATTGCCCAAACAAGAACAACAAAGCTAAAGTTAAATGCCACAATTGCGATTCCAGCAACTCCAAAGTAAATAACCAAGACAAAACAAACACTAAACCCACAAATCACAGCGCCACTTCAAAATCATGTCCACGTTACCTACAGATATTAAAAACAGTACAAGAAAAGACCGACTATGGATACTAAAAATAAAAACAATAGAATTCATCAAAATAAAAACAACAACAATAATACAAATAACCAAATAAAAATAATACAATGTAACGTAGACAAAGCATATAAAGCACATTATGAATTCATACAATATATCACAGATAATGACTTCCAAATTGCTATAATTAATGAACCATATGTCGGAAACTGCAACTTTGTTAAAAAAGTTAGTAACTACCATGTATATCAAAACTATAACGACAAAAATAGAACCAAAGCTTGTATCCTCGTAAAACAAGACTTTGGTACTGCTACTGGAATTACAGAATTTTCAACTCCAAACCTTAACATTATACAGATCAAAACTAATACCAACAAATTTTACATTTCAAGCATATATGTCGAACCAAATAACGACGAATCTAACACATTAAATAAATTAGAACATTTCATACACAGTTTCCCTAATTCACAACACATAATTTGTGGTGACCTCAATGGGTGGCACCGGACATGGGGCTCCAAAAGGAATAACCCACGGGGACTAGAAATACACGATATTATTACAACTAACAACTTAGTCACAGTCAACACTGGGACAACACCAACTTTCCAAACAACAACTCACGGCCAAGTAAGGGAATCTATTGTAGATCTTACAATAGTATCTGAAAGTATAACTAAATACATAACCGAATGGAAAGTGGACTGCAATGCATGCTTAACTTCGGAGCATCAAGCAATATCATTCAATCTGGATATACGTAAACAAAAAATCATCAAAAATAAAAATACATCAACATTTAAATATAACACTAAAAACACCGACTGGAAAGAATTCACTTCCAAATTACAAAACAAAATTAACAACTCCAATCTTAACACCGTAGATATATCTAAGCTAAACAAAACAGAAATTGATCAATACATCGAACAGCTAACCAGTATTATACAGAAAACTTGCAACGAAACCCTACCTAAAAGCAAAGGCTTTTCACAAAAACCTTTATGGTGGACAGAAGAATTGGAACAATTAAAGAAGAAAAATATACATATCCATCACCGACTACAACAACTAATCCGCAGCAAGAAACCTTTACATAGTATCATCGAAGAGAAACAAAAAGCTAAAGAAGAATACAGTAATGCTATTCAAAAAGCATCAAGTAACAACTTTAAGGAATTCTGCACATTACAAGGGAAAGACAATGTCTGGTCCTTAACTAATAAATTACTTAAATCTACCAACAAACAACAACCAACTAGCACATTACAAAAAGATAACGGTCAATACACCAAGGATACAATAGACACTGCTAACGAACTCCTTAACAAATTCTATCCCGACGACGACCCAACAAATGACAACCCTGTACATAAAATAATTCGACAAGATCAAAACGTAAGCATAGATACAGAAAATGACAAACCATTTACTATTGATGAAGTGATGGAAACAGTTAAAACATTCAATTCCAATAAAGCACCCGGTCATGACAATTTAACATCAGATATACTACTTAAATTCATTCAATTATACCCAGAACTCACTACCAACTTGCTTAATCAATGTATCAACCTCGGTTATTTTCCAACCACCTGGAAAACGACTATTGTCAAACCAATACCTAAACCCAATAAAGATGATTACCTTAAAATCAGCTCTTTCAGACCAATTGGCTTATTAGATATCTTCGGCAAACTCCTAGAAAAACTAATAGCAAACAGAATTACTTACCACCTTGATAGCAACAAATTAAGCAATAGCAAACAATATGGATTTAAAGCACAAACATCTACTACTACAGCACTACTAGACGCCATAACTAAAATAAAAAACGCTAGAAATCGAAACCACCAAGTAATAGCCATATCGCTTGATATCAAAGGCGCTTTTGACCACGCCTGGTGGCCCGTGTTACTAAAGCGACTCAGAGAACTGAAATGCCCTAAAAACTTATATAATATTATACACAGCTATCTCGAAAATAGAACAGTAAAGATCAACTACGCTGATACTGAAGCTTCTAAAAATCAAACTCGCGGATGTGTTCAAGGCTCGGTTTTAGGACCGACCTGCTGGAACATTATCATGGACGAAGTCCTCAACAAAAACTACCCAAATGACTGCCACATCCAAGCATACGCCGATGACCTTCTTTTAATTATCAGCGCTAAAACCACCCAAGAATTAGAGCAGATCGCACACATTGCATTAAAAAACATTTATAATTGGAGCATTAAAGCAAAATTAGAAATTGCACCCGAAAAAACACAAATCATAGCATTTACCAACAAGGCTCAAAATGTAAACATTAAAATCAACAACTTAAAATTAAATAGCGTTAAAGAAATCAAATATTTAGGAATCATAATAGACAGTAAACTTAAATTCATTAAACACACTGATTACGTTATTAACAAAGCCCATAAAATTAACAAAAAACTAAGTACATTCATAAGACCCACCTGGGGCATACAATCAGCTAATGTAAAAATATTGTACCAAATGGTTATTCAGCCTATCATCACATATGCTGCTGAAGTCTGGGCACCCTCAGCTCTGAAATACAAATCCGTTCGCAACAAACTTCTATCAATTCAACGACAGTTTGCAATAAAAATAATCAGAG